>APFE030661865.1:147786-171893 GCA_000404065.3 Pinus taeda | reverse complement strand
TTCTTCCCTTTCCTACTAGCCATGCAAACATTGTTACCTTCAGCCACCACTTATTCCTCCATATTTGTTTCCAATCTATTACTTCCTCTTCGCTCTCCTGTCGAGTGGCTAAATAATAAGCTTCTTTGACTGTGAAGGTCCCTTTTGTAGATTTTCCCCATCTGAGAATATCTAGTCCTGTTCTAATTTTAATTCTTCTTGATTCCAGCTCTTTTACCAGTATCTTTTTCTGATCATGGTCAATATTTTCGTCCCATTCTTCAGGTTTCCTCCAAGTTCGCCAGGTCTCATCTATCTCCTCTTCCTTCCAGTAATCTTTTACATACTTTAATCCCTCCATTTCTGCCTTCTGATATGTGCTTTGAAGAGCTTGAATACCGACCATTCTATCCCTTTGTTGCCATGTGTCCTCCCAGAATTTGGCTATACGTCCATTCCTAATTTCCCAAAAGGCATATTTGCCTATGATATCTCTGTTCTAGCTTGCTAAATCCCATATTGTAGATCCTTTTGGGACTTCTTCCAGTCTAAGGATACCTTCTGTTGTTAAGAGCATGTTATATTTTTGAGTCCATATTTTTTTCCATAAGTCATTTCCTCCCCTCATTCACCTCCACCACAGCTTCGCCCCTAAAACTTGGTTTAGGATACCCGGTCCCTGAGACCGAGTCCTCCTTCATGTTTTTGTTTGGATAGACCTGTCCACGACACAAGGGCCCATTTCCTTTGCTGTTTGGGTCTTCCCCATATGAATTTTCCGAAAATTTCCTTCGTTCTTGCGCAAACTCCTTTGGGAGCTGCCATCACCGATAGAGGGTATATTGGAATGGCCTCGAGAATTGATTTCAGAAGCACCAGTCTTCCTGCTATGTTCAACAATCGAAAGGACCAATTCTCAAGTCTGTTCTTGAGTTTTTCTATTGTTTGCTGCCAGTTTGCTAATCTTAAAGGGTTTAGAGCTAGTTGATTTCCCAGATATTTTGTTGGTAGCTCTCCTGATCGAAAACCCAACGTTCTGGTCATGTGGGCTTTGATCGGCTCTGGGGTATTAAAGATAAATGTACAAGATTTGTCTTTGTTGATTTCCATACCGAGGCTTCCATAGACAGATCCAAAATCCTTTTTACCCTCTTCACTTCTTTTAGGGAAGCTTCACAGAAGAGCATGATGTCGTCTACAAATTGCTGGTGAGTGATAGGCAAGTTGTTTCCCCATAACCTTAGCCCCTTGATCTTTCTTTCCCTCATCTCTTTTTTGAAGTATCTTCCAATACCTTCTGCCGCCATAATAAACAAGAAGGGAGACAAGGGATCGCCTTGTCTTAATCCTCTTCTGGCGTTAAAGGTCGAAGTTGGCGTCCCATTCAGCAAAATAGAGAAGTTAGGCGCTGATATCATGTTATAAATCCAATCTATCCATCTGTTGCTAAAACCAAATGCCATAAGAATGGCCTTGAGGTACTTCCAATTTAAGCGGTCATAGGCTTTTGATAGGTCCAGCTTTATCATCATTCCTCTCTCCTTTTGTTTTTAGAGAATGGATTCACTCCTGGGAAACTACAAAACCATCCTTTCTAGAAATTTGGTCTCCCCTCTCAAAAACCAGTTTCTCTAGTGAGATTTATCTAGAGAGAATTGGTCTTCAGTCTTTAGCCATCAATTAGCGAAATTTATAAATTACAATTACAAAAGAGCTATTGGCGAAACCTTGGGCAATTCTCGATTTAGAAGTTTTTAGGAAATAAAGATAAAAAGGGTAGAGTTAAGACTTCCATGACCTTCTGCTGTTGCGAGACTGCCTCTACCCACCTCCAGGATATCTTTGTCCTAGATTAATAGCTCTAATGATAATTATATATATAATATATATATATATATCTATATAAATATATATAAACATTTTTTTATAAAATTACATCTCACATAGTAAGGCCCTTCGACACATTTGACTGATAATGGATCTCCGAGCCTGTTCAACCCGTGGATTCCAACTTCCACTCAGAGACTAAAACCCTTTCTATTTCAAATGTTATTAGATAATTTTTTTGAAAAAAAAAAAAACCACAACACTATTGATGTAGCTTTCCACCTCTGGGTACAAATGCTACTTATAGCATTTTTGCGTATCAAGATTTGTATATACGGATGAAATTAAAACGACTTGATCCGATTACGAAGAGTCCTCCATTTTGTTCTCCTCGATGTTATATTTATGTTCATTTTAACGTGCTGCATTACTAGAACGAAATGCAATATCAATCCAAATTTTACTAGAACGAAATGCATAGAAATTTTACCTCGATCACATTTACCCAAGTTTATAACAATGTAGTGATTGGTCAGTCGACTTTTGGCAATAAACTCGATCTCTGTATCCTTCCGGTTTTAATGAAAATATGTACGATACTTATGTTAAAGAAAACATATTTCCTCTTCATGCATTCTATATTCATCTGCTTGGTATGAATTGAAACTCTACTGGTTATGATTCGACTAATTTCATAATTACTTTAAATTAATTGATCGGTATAGGTTTACTTTTAAGTTTAAATTTTAGGGAAAAGATTAAAGATGAGAGTTAATTACAAAATTATATTATTAAAGAAATGTTTAAATTTATTTAAGTTTCTATTTTGGTGATAATATTTTATTATTAGGTAAAATATTTTAATATATTGAAAATAATTTAATTTAATGTTTTTTTAATTATTTTTTTATTTTAATATATAAATAATAAATTATATAAATTAAATGACCAATAAATGTTTATAAATATCAAAATACTTACCTTATAATATATCTCACATTGCCAAATAAAGAGAGTAATCATAAAAATTAACTAATTATATTTTTATCTTAAATTATTAAGATCGTTATGATTGCTTATAAGAGGAATTAATATATGATTTAAACGTATATCATTTTAAAAGAACATGTAAGAAGATTCTTAACCACAGAGATTCATTATCACTTGACCACTTAGATTCTTAACTTGTAAATACATTTTGTTACAATATTACGGGAAAATATAAGGCTTAGTAATACCATATGCCCAAAAAATCATAACTCATATTCATGTAATAATTTTTTTAATTAAATAATTTTACTTTTAATTAAATCTAAATTTTGATTTATCACTATTATTAAAAATATTTCAAATATATTCTTTACTATATCATCCACCTAATAATTATTAATAATTAAGTATTTCATATAAATTAAATCTTTACAATACAATCTACCAAATAATTATTGATAATTAAATTAGAATTCTAAAAATCACATTCCAAAATAATAATTGTCGAAAGCTTTTTATTTCAACTTAAGGTGGATGAGGATTTTTTTTTAACTAATCGCCTAGATTGATTCTCAATGGAATATGCTCAGCATATGCTTAGTCTTAATGCTTATCAAGGCATGTAGTGTGCTACGAGTTTGTTAGGTTGCATTGACTTTTAATAAATTTAAAAAATTAGATTCACAAGTGGCTCCTAGCTCACCAATTTCCTAGAGATTTGAGATTATTCCACTTCTAATAACCTCCTCCATGATAAGTTCCCCATTATTATTTATAACATTCATTTATATATAAGAAAATTTTATTTTGCAAAATGATCCATTACTTCTAATAAATTTAAAAATTTAGATTCATGGTATTATTATTACTTATTTAAATTTTAAGGTCACAACCAAGCGAGACACCCAAATTGGGTGTATGAGCCCCCTGTTTGTGGGATAAAGGACCCACCTCCACTCCACGATTTGGCTACTAAGTCCCAAGCGAGACACCAAATTGGTGTATGAGACCCCCTTAAGCTAGACACCAAATTGGTGTATGAGACCCCCCTTGTTCGTGGGAATAGGGACCCAAGTCATGAGGCCCCCCTTATTTGTGGATAAGGGACCCAAGTCCCAAGCCAGACACCAAATTGGTGTATGAGACCCCCTTAATCCAAGCTAGACACCAAATTGGTGTATGAGACCCCCTAAGGGATTTGTGATTATTCCAAATCTCATAAGTTCCTCCATGATAAGTTCATCATTATTATATATATATATATATATCTATATATTATTATTATTATTATTATCATAATCTAATTTTAAGGTCACAACCAAGCCAACCACCAAATTGGTGTATGAGACCTCCTGGTTTGTGGGATAAGGGACCCACCTCCACTCTGTGATTTGACTGTTAAGTCCCAAGCCAGACACCAAATTGGTGTATGATACCCCATTGTTTGTGGGATAAGGGATCCACCTCCACGATTTGACTACTAAGTCTATGTAGGCATACATACTCTACCCCCCTTTGGTTTTGAACCTATGACCTTTTAGGAGGAAACACGTGCTTTAACCATTAGGCCCACTCAAACTATATACCATTCATTTATATATAAGCAAATTTTATTTGGAAAAATGGTCCATTTTACAATAAGATGTGTAATTCCTTTTTTTTCTCAAGTTAATGTTGACCCATAACATTTTTATACATAGTTAATCATGAAAATGTGTGAATTGGAAAGGCATTCTTCACCGTGTTGCAATAGCTTTTTTTGTTATATTTATGGCATAAGGTGTTTCCCTCTTAGAATAACTCCCTATGTGTCATTATGTACTGTCATGTGCCATTAATCCTGTGTTTTAGACAATTGAAAAAAATTCCAATGTTGGATCATGATAGGTAATGGAGAATCAATTACAAGTTAGTTATAGTAAATGTTGCGCTGGAAGTTCATTGCAATAACGATCCACTTTGAATCTTGAGAGACACTAAAAGGCAGGAAGGGATGTTGCCCCTGGCTTTCTTAGGAATTGTGGAGTCTCCCCATCATAACACTCTCTGTAGCTATGGATTTCTCAGGGAGAGCTCTCTTCCTATTCCCTTGGTTCCAGTTTTTCCTAGCCCCTTCTTTTGCAATGGCGCGATGTAGGCATTGTCACAACACCCATCTTTTGGTTCGTTGCCCATTATTTTGCATTGTATAGAATCGAGGGGTGGGTAGCTTCATATTTTGTGGTGAATGAGAATAGGAACATGGTTGTTTGACCTCATGGTTTTCAGACTCTTCCTTCTAAAGAAACCAATGTGATGAAGGTCGTCAAGAAGGTGGCCAGTTCTAAATCTTTGGGAGGACTGGGAATCTCGACGCCTCTTATTATTAGGTTTACTTATGTGCCGAAGCACAGGCTAGAATATGTGTTATCAATTTGATTCTGCAATGCAGATGCAGTCATATGAGTCTTATTTTCAGGGGGTTCATCCTATTAAATGCAATCAAGATCGATATGTTGTGGAGCAAAATGTGGAATTTGGGAAGCCCTATCCATTTGGGCTTGAATTTGGTTCGAAATCATAATTGTTGCTAGCCATGGCTTCCATGTGTAAAGCAAGCATTAAGAATTTTCTTCTCTGTAATGGATACCAAGATGAAGAACATATTTTGCTAGCACTTAGTGCCAAATGCCTAAATTTTAATTGTGTTATTGTGTTGGAGCAAGAAGAATAAATGGATTTAGTGCTCAGTTTGAGCTGCAAGTTAAATGTGAGGCATGTTATTGGGGTTCGAGCCAAGCTGAGGACCAAAAATGGTGGCCATTTCGGTGCCACATTTGGTGACAAGGGAAAATTTGGGCTCATGAGTTTGGAAATTATCGGCATCCTTCAAGGATGGAAAAATTGGGGATGTTGGATTGTTGTGGTGCATAGCAATGGCCCTCACTTCTTCTCCATAACTAGAGAACTGCCTAGTCAGACCTCAGCCAATGTTCTTCGTTTGATGATGCATGAACCCAACATGAATTTCAGTTCTCTCAAGTGTCACATTGAGGACTCCCTGCAACTCAATGACAACTATGACCTAGACTCTATCATCTCTAACTTTAACACCATTACTTCCAAATTCAACTCTTTGTCATACCTCTCCTCCTCATCATCCACCTCTTCCTTCTTCATTGACGGTGATGAAGAATCCCATGACCACGACCATGACCATGACCATGACCACGACCATGATACCTGGTAATCTTGCTCTACGTCAATTGATAAAAATCAACCATTAATTTTCCCTAAATTTTCAACTAGATTAGGTATAATTAGATATGTAAGTTCTTTCTTCATCTCGAGAGGGTCGTTTACAGAAGTAGTCATCACCACCATGTGGCACTTAACAAATTGATAATTAAGATACGACCCATATTTTTATCTTTTTCTTTATATGTTGCATTGATTTAATATTGGAGGATATTAGAAAAATTGACCTTGTTTAGGAGGAAATGAGGAGAATATGAGCATCACCCTACCAGCGTCAATCCATTCTCAATTGTTAATTAGAGTGGAGGAAAATGTTTGTTTCTGTAGAATGGTATGCTAATATATTTAACAAAAAAAATTGGGGGATAGGTTATACTTTCACTAGTTTCCAAAGAATCCTTATAGGTTTTAGGAAGGGTGTTTTTTTTCTCTCAATGAACCTTTAATAAATATTTATTTCCAATTGGAAGCCAGTGTCACTTGTGCTCACCTTGATAGGTAAACCCTTTCCACAACAACATTTTTTACCCTACGGGTTCTTTTGCTTGACTTGTAAATGATCAGGAAATGGATGAGAAAAGAGTGACAATTTCAAAGAGATCATACAGGGCCACATAGTCGTTGATAAAGTGTGTTGAATCTAGTAGCATCAAGTCCTTGAGTTGGAGTGGTAAAGAAGATGTAAAAAATGTTGAGTCAAATGCAAAGAAAAGTTCGACAACATATACCTCATCAACAAAAGAAAATAGTGGAAGTGTGTTCCAGGATACAGAAAATAGTGGAAGTGCATTCCAAGATACAGGTAGGAGGAAGTTAAAACTACCCATTTTAGCACTGAAGCTAGATGGTTCAGGAGAAAAATGAAGAACTCGATCAAAGTTGGGCCCTTTGAAGTCTCTACATATAAAAAACAATAGAAATTTGTCTCTCTTGCTTTGGAGGCAAAGGAAAATGTGCAGAAAATAAGAATTTCATTATTGAATTTCTCATCAAACCATGTTCAAGGCCGCAAAATAAAAATTATTGAAAAATAGCTAGAAATACCCAACGAAGCACATAAATTTGTACAAGAAAATGATAGGAAAAAAGTATTTCAACAATGCATATCTGGGATTCCTAGATCAACCAATCAAAACCTATCTATGTATTTTAATAGACCAAAAAAATAGTTGTTAAGCTGGGGAAAGGGTTATATAAAAATAATTAGTATAGTCAGTAATCAAACACGAGAAATTTTCATGGTACAAAGGACTTTGTGGCTTCAAATATGAATCTGAACAACAATCATATTAATAACAGTGTTAGGAATTTTGGGTCACGCAAGCATGGATGCAAATATAAGGAAGACAAGAAGAAGAAGAATCGAGAAAAAAGGTGATTATTTAGTTGGAGCTAAGGTGTCCCAAAAAAAAGAAGGAGTGATGACCATTTTGCAAGTAAAAACTCTTCTCTCTTGGAATTTTCATCAGATAATGAACTGTGGCATTTCTATTGAGAAAAATGTGAAGAAAGATTCCTCCAAAAATGTTAAAGAACCACTACCAAAGGTAAACGGAAGCAATGTAATCTATAACAAGCATGAATGTTCAAAAAGAAATGAAACCTATAGAGAAGGAATCAAAATATGCGAATGAAATGCTCAACAGGATTCTCAAAATTCTAGCAAGAGCATGGATGTGGTTCCTTTCACATTTTAATCTCCTATGGGGTCTATAGGTGGATCCCAAAATAGGAATCTATTCAATGAAGAAGAAGGAAGGTCCAGCAATGGATGATTGGAGAGAAACGCGGACCACCTATTGGAGAGATCCTTGCAGATAGTGAACCTAAGAAAATCATATCAGATGTAACATGCTCATCTTCATCTTCTTTCAAGCCTGTCGTGTTAGGAGGAGATACCTTAAACATTCTTTTGGAGAAAAAGTTGAGAGAGTTAACTATTAGTAGTGGAGTTGACCTGGGCACTAGTAATTATTTCAAGGATTCCATTTCTAGTAAAAAACATCTATCTATACTTCAGGACTTGATTATCACACTCAATATAGAAATACTAATTGAGATGGACAAAAACATTAGCTCATCAACTGGATCTAGTAACTTGAACCTAGCTAGAGAATCCAATGTTAGTAGTGAAAATTGGTCCCTGAAGTTTTCAGAAACTCTTGGCAACGGAAAAATATTTCAGGTTAGTTTACAAGATCGTCTCTATTGTTTTTTTCCTCTTCAATTACAATCATATGATTAGGTGTTTATTTTCCTTCTAAATTTATAAACAAATAACTTTGAAGTAATAGATTTTATCATTGTAGGTTCTTACATCTTGTTCTAATTAAGAAAACTTGTGGTTGTTGACAAATTCAATTATGTTATCCCTTCTACTTCAAGGAAATCATATATGTTCTTATAGGTTCATAGTTTCCAATATATTTCAATTATGTTCTCCCTTTCTAGTAATGTAGTTTGCGTTGATTTCTTTATATTTAGTCGGTAACACAATGTAGTTTTTCTCCTTTAAACAAATTGGTGTTGGTTGTAGTTTTTATAGTACAAGTTCATTATTTTCCATTGAATTTATCTTCTTTAGCTATTGTTGGTGTTGAAATGGATGGTGGATGATAAATGCTAATGGTGCTCCCATTTTCAAATTGCATGGTTTGCTTTCAGTTCCATGTATAACGTAGGGCCTAATCTGAAAAAGGGACTTTCTTAGAAAATGATTCTAGGTATCTATAATTGAAGCACATCAAATTTCAGCTATGAATACAATTTTTTTGTCGTTTATGCTAAATAGTATATGTTTTGTGTTTTTCTACAGTTTTCATGTTGATGACATTGTTTCAGCATTTTCTGAATCAAAATAGTTTTTGAATTTTTAGACTCCTTATGTTCTAAAGTTTTTACATACTTATTGTTGATATAGAATTCAAGTAACATATTTTACTGGATCACATGATATTTTCATCCCCAATTGAAGATGTGGTTTTTTGTTGTAGTTACACCGGGTTGCAATCTCTTCAAAGTGTTCTGAAGTTTAGTGTATTTATCATAAGGTTTTGTTCTTTTTCTTTTCTCTATTTTCTCATAGTTGTTATCGCATGCTTGGTGGTTTCGACTATAACAAACAGCTTTGGGCACATCAATTTAAGCACCATCGTATAGAAAATCATATTCATTTAGTTTTTTAGAGGGTTGCACTACATTGAATATGAAATATCATTTTTTGGAATTAATTGTTTATACAAGGTCATTTATCTATGTTCTATCCCCCATGAGAATAATTGATTGATGACAAATTTCTCATGAGCTCGAATGATCCACTTAGCATTTTGTGCATGAGGTGATGCTCACAAGAGTGATGAAGTGAGATAGAAACTATTGAAATGAATCACATAGCATCACTAATCAGTTCCAGGACTTGCACCTGGTAGTCATGACTACTTGGGAAGGTTACCCATCCCAACACACCTTTGGCTCAAGTGCACTTAGCCACATAGATTTTCTCCATAGTGAAGCTCATTTCATTTGTTACCTGATTTGCAAAATCTTATCAAGTATTCCAGTACCAACAGTAGTTGGGTTTTGTCAGTTTTTAGTTTCTTCAATGGATGAAGGACATTTGCGCTCAATGATAATGATGACTAGACAAAATAAAATGCAATGTGTTATCACTTAGATTTTCCTTAAAAGTTATTTAAAGAAGGAAAGCATTCAAGGTAACTACAAACCAAACTTTTAAGTATAGATCCTAGCTAATCTACACTCAGAGAGGGCTCTCTCTTTATGATTTAGCGTTGTTTTGATATGAAACAAATGGGCAGAGTAGGTATTCAGGCCATTGGGCTATGCAGTCGAGTAGGAAAGGTTTATCAAGATTTGATTAATCACCGAGGTAAGAGTTCACAAGGCAAGATAGCACAGAAGGGACAAATCTGAAGGTCTCAATGGATGGAGAACTTAACTAGGGCCAAGGGAAATGAAGAATCCTTAGCAGGGATCAAGGTGAAGAAGGTAAGTTTGGCAAATAGCAAGGGCAATTAAGAATTATATACTAAGGGCCAATAAAGGGAATGAATTACAGAAGTAAGGGAGCAACTAAGAATTCCCAGACTTAAGCAATTTAGTAGAAAACATTAAATAAGCAAACAGTTAAAACAGAAAGCATTTAAGCTAATTATGATAGTATTATTCCTTGTTTGCTTTTAAGAATTATAATAAAACACATATGATATTTCATAACATAGAAGGAAAACAATAATCAAACTCAGAGAAATGATACTTATTTGTTTCCCACAGTGCACATGAATCGAGTGAAATGTCCTCAGCTTTATTTAATCCAGTAAACTAGTCCAACATTTATTATAGTAGCTCCTTTAGCTCAAAAAAAAAGTCTACAAAAATGCTTTTTAATCCACCCTAATTACTTCATTTTGTGAAGTATTTATAGAAACATTAATACAAAATATCTCATAACTATATGCGATTTATTCTAGGAAACAAAAGTTATCTTCCACGAGAAGATAGAGACAGATGGAAACATATTGTTTTTTATCCCTTTATTTGTGAATGTGCTGGATACTGGAACTTGGATTTGGCTTTAAAGAGCAATTGTCATGGTATTTATGTGTTGGATTTCACTCTTATCTTCACCTACTGATACTCTTTACCTGTGCTGATACTCTTTACCTGTATTACCAGAATTTACCTGTATTATCATAATTTACTTTTATTATCAGAATTTACCATGGTAAACATCTTTTACTTCACAGGTTTACTACAGTAAACTTATAGTAAATCAATCAAATTGGTCCACCACTCATTATCTAGTATTTTCATCCTGATCATCTTCCTCTAAACTTCATCAGCATCTATGTACTTAGCAAAATTGGGTTGGCTGGTGAATAGATGTTTTACTTCATGTTCTATGTAGAATAGATTTTCCAAGCCATCCTAAAGTACCTTTCCTGTAGGTAATGCCTTCACTCCTAAAGGAATTCCTTAGCTCCTGGCCTGTTTATTTAATCTCTCAATATAGTCTTCATGTGTCAGTAAATTGTCATGTATAACTAGTGGGTTAGGAAGGGCTTCCTCTCTCAGAATGCCATATTTCAACATGAAGCTATCTATGCTTGTCTGAATACTCTGACACCTTTTCTATAGATTAAGCATTAAGTTCCTCTTAGGAAGAACTTTCTTTATCTCAATAATTGTAGCTGTTCTATCTTCAATCTCTAACTCATCTAGCTGGTACCTATTCCTGCTATTCAATAAATCAATTAACTGATTTGCCTCTTCAGGCTTATCTCCTAGTTCTTCGTTAGTCTTCTGTATATCTTCCACAACTATTTTTATTAATTCATTCTATTCAAAAATTACTTGGATAGAAGGCCAAACGTCATTGATGGAATTAATGATGTTGGCCCACAATATATTTCTCATGACTCCCAATGGTTTTTCTAATGTCAAGTCCTTTTCCAGGATTTTGATTCTTTCCTCCATCCTCTGGTTTTTCCTTTCTTCTTCTTTGTTCTGAATTTGTGCAAGCTCATAGTTTGTTTCCAAACTTGACATTTGTTCTTTGAGATTTTTTAGTTATGTGGCCTGGATACTCATTTGTTCCATGGATTTAATCATCTCATCTATTTTTTTTGTTGATGTCCCTGCGCTGATTGATGTACCTGCGGTTGGAATAGTCTCTACTACTAGAAATGATGTCACTCATTGAAGTGTTGGTGCCAAGGAAGTTGCCAGAGTGGAGTGTACTGCTATAGAAACTATGGGTATGACAGTCTGAGGAGCGGTGGCTAGCTCACTCTGCTTTTACTGTATTGCCTTCTCCAATTCTTTTTCAGTTTCTTTTAACTGATCATTTAACTTAAGGACTAAGTCCATAAGTTCTTCCTCCTTTTTCTTTTCTATAACTTCTGCAGTTTGAGGGTGCTGGAGAGGAGTAACCTTAAGCTACTTCTTTAGTGCAACTATATCATCATTCTTCCTTTTAATCAACTACTCTGCTGCTTTGACATCCTTGGGATCATGTCCCAATTATATCACCAACTCTTCTAAAGTCTTTATCCTGGTGTCCTTAGCTTGAGAGGAGGCCTTTTCCAATTGCAGCTATGCAGTGGTATTGTGCAATGAGTTTTGCAATTGATGTGTTGTGATGGCCTTATTAGTCAAGGTGGAATAGACCATCTCACCAGTTTGTTTGTGCAGTTCTATTTGATCAATAAGATGGATATCCTTTGCCAAAAGTTCAAAATCAGTCTTTAAATAATCATCCATAGATCTTGGTTGTTGCACAGTTAGCTTGAGGAAGCTCATCTGCATTTTCCCTTCCTTTATGTCAAAAGCTGACATAAGCCTGGTCTAGTTAGTTGGAGCCATTTTGAGGTAGTGAGCATAGGTTTGAGCTTTTAGTTTCTCATTCCTCGCTTTAATCTCTTTATACTTTCCTTTAATGTCCAGGCTCTATTCAGAGGGAGCCCCGAATGAAAACACCTTTGTGCCTTGTTGTCTTTCCAATGCTTGTATCTGTGAAATAGATGGTGCCCCTCCTATTGGAATGGTTTGCATGCTATCACTCCTTTCAGTTGTTGTGTTTCCTGTTGTTTCCTCATTGTACTCCTCTTCTGCATATGGGTTTAACCTTTTCCTTTTAGAAAAAGTTTGATCAATAAGCATAGTAGAAGGAGTGGCCTCAACTCAGCTTCTCTTTAAACTTTTCTCCTCATTTAGAGGAGTCTACAAAACAGGAGGGTTGCTCATGATTTGTTCAGGTTGAGCAAGCTCCGCTAAGATTTCAGGCTGCTTTGATTCTTCTTGTTGTTTTGAATCTTATGCCTATTCTGGGGTCCCTTATTGCTCTGATGGATGTGTGCTATGTTCCTGTGACTACTTTTGTGATTAAGTTTCTCCAAAAACCTATACAAATGAATCTTCATTAAGCCTTCTTTCTAAATCCACCAATACATTGTTAACTTCCACTTGTGTGCTATCTTGATCTATCAAAGTGCCTTCCACCCATTCTGATTGATTGGCATATTGTTCAATTTATGGGATCCTATGGTGGATATAAGGAGATAGCTTATGTTTATGTGTTTTGTTACAAATGAAGCCATGGGGGTCATAGGCCCAGATGAAACTCTATTTTAATTTAATCTTCAGAGGATTTCATCTGCCTCCTTTCCTGCTTCTCTGATATTGCAAATAAATTGGCCTAGATGATCTTTTATTCTTAGGTGGGCCTTCTTCTTGGTTTTGACAAAGTGAATCTCATCAGAATTGATCATTTTCCTGTAGTACTCCAGAGTAAATAATCGCATGGGGAGATATCTTGGTAACTTATAAGGAGGCAACTCACACCCATAAATTCTGATTTCAGTATTCTTTTGGTACAAGTACCAATCCCCTACTTTGTATTGTTTGGACAGTTGGAGAATCCTCTTAATGTTTGCATTGATTCTGGGAGGGGGACTTCCTAATAACATTGTGGTCACTGGATGTACAAATAGGTCAATAAAATCTGTGTATGGATAAGGAGAAGAACTAGACCTGTGAAATAGAGAGGTCCAGAAGATGACAGACCTAGGATTCCCTCTGGTATCAAGCTTTTGTACAGAGAAGGGAAACCTATCAGTTTGGTAGGAAGGAAACAAATGATACAGGAATGATGAGTTTTTGAATACTCTTTCATTCTCTAATCTCATAAACTAATGCATTTCATCTGCAATGAACTTGGCATAGTCAAACTTGACTGCAGGAGGTTGACCAAGGGTAAAAATAGACATGTAGGCAAAAGTCATCTCATCTACATACTCATTAGTAGAAAAACCCAAAATACATGCTATCATTTTGGTGATATCTTTTCCCAGATCAGAAAAGATGACTGATATGTAAGGAGGGGGGTCTTTTGCAATGTTCCCTTCTTTAATGAAAGTATGGCAGATTGGGGTATTTCTGGAACTGGATAGCTTAGAATATCTTTCAAGCAAATCAACAATGGAAAGGGGGGTGAGGTCTTGACCAGGATACAACTGTAACATCTCGTTTATGGACTTAGCTATAATAGTGAATAGGATTTTCTGGTATGGGGACATTACAGCTCTCATAATAGGGTCATAGTTTGCATGGCAGTAGTGAATAATTTCCAAGAAGACATGAAAATTGGGGAATTGATACTTGGGCATGTTTGATTCCCAGAGACCTATCTTATCTGCATGGTTCAAGTAGTTATCTCAATATTTTCAATGCAATTTCAAAGGGGTTTCATCAAAGGTGAGGTCCTTTACTTGAAAATCTTTGTCAGCTATGGGAAGATGGTCTAAATCTCTATGGGGAGTGGTAACTGCATGATATTTAAGGTGACTGGGGTGTCCATCCTTGGTTCTTGTGGATTCAAGGACAAGGGCAGAGAATTTCAGGGAACTATGGAAAAATGGGTCGTCTCAGGGAGTCTCAAGACTGTCGAATAGCTTACTTTCACTAAATTACTTAATTTCTACAGCAATTTAATTCAGGTTCAGCATGAAAGACAAGGTTTCTCAATTAAAAATGGATAAATACCTAGTTATGGTTGTATGAAGGGATACATGGAACTGGTTCACTGTTCTCAGGGAGCGCAAGGGTCTGCAACGGTAATCTGGAGTTCATCGGCTTCTAGAGGTTGATGGTTGGAAACAAGGTGCCAGTTTGAACATACTCTGCGTGTTGTTATAGACGTATTTGGGCACATCAAGCCCAAACTTATATGTCGATAAACTAGGGCTCTTCAACCCATAAAAGAGTTGTTTCATACCCTAAAAGAACATAGTCACCTGATTACATCATTCCCCAAACGTTCCACCTGAGAAACCATCTAGAAATGGCCTAAACTGAACCATACTGACTACTCCACTGACAGGGTGTGATGCATACTGAGTGCTACAATGTCAGGGTGCAATGCATACTAATTAGGCCTTCTATAGGGTGTGATGGGCGAGGATGGACAAATGTCTGAGACAGTTTGCTAGGTGGTTGCTCATGGAATCTTCTAGAAACTTCTCCTATGCCACTTGCCTCTCTGAATTCGCCCAAGGATGAGTAAGAGATCCAAGAAATCTCCAAGTGGAACCAATTGTAACAAGTGGAATGATACTAATCAAATCCCATGGATGACTCATACCCTTGCACACATCTATAAATGGATCCCTCATATAAGAGATCCAAAGGCTGGAATATTGTGAATTGCAAGGAAGTGCAGATAATTTGTAATTGAGGAAAGGGCATTGTATTGTTGGTGTGATCTTTCTATTTCATGAGGTGAAAAGGGATTGAAGCTGGGAGGATGATGCTGGATCAGACAACTGGGTTGTAATTCTCCCTTCTATTTAATAAAGTTCTTCAAGTTTTCTTCCATATAATCGTGCAATTGTGAATGTTATCATTTGTGAATACTATCATTTGTTCATTATATATCTGATTCTGTAATGTTTGTGTTGTAATAGATCACGATGCGTTGACGGTTCTTTGTCGTTGTACTTATGTAGGTACTCTCCAAGCGGGTTAAGTACAGGGAGGAGTTGTAAGCTCTGTCAACGGGGAGAGAGATCAAGCAAGGGATTAAGCGGAAGTTCCAGGTTGGTTCCTTTATCTTTCTCTTATCTGTTACACGTAGAAAAAATCGTTGAATTTCTTTAAACTTTTGTTTCTAGGGTAGCTGCCAAACCTAGAGGGCTAGTTGTTCGACAAGACACTAGTTTTCCCAGAAAAAAAATTGGCGTCTCCGCTAGGGAAGAAAATATGTTTCTTTGTTGTTATTGTTTGTTTTATAATAGACAGAGCCTGAAGTCAGCCAGTTAGCCTTCGAACTTCTCTTTCTCTGCAATTGCATAGTAGATGAATGTTGCTTCAACGAATCTCTAGTTTAGTTTATGAATTAAACATGTGGCTTACAAGCACATCTAGATGCCCTTTTGGTAGCTTAGTAACCTCTCAAGATAGTCCTCTATACTTTGCTCTTTACTGTTCATCCAAGCTCATCTTAACTCATTGAAAACAGCTGCACAGGTGAGCCAAAAACCCATTTCAGTTGCGCTCCCTAGACCATCGCAGTGTCTGTCACTGTAACCCAGTATGCATCGCACCTCCCGAGTGTAGTAAGTGTGATGCATCCCTATTTCTATGAAGCCTAGGTGCGATGACTGACTGAACCCTTTTTCCATTCTAGAAATTGGGGGTTTTTGACCTTGTTTTCAGTTTTGTTTAGGTTTTTTACTGCTTATGAACAGTGCCTCCTTACTCAAGCCTACTTGCATCACATAGATCAACCTCCATTAGATTAGGATTAGTGAATGTTTTTTTGTATTTGTACATCATTTACAATCCTTTGTCGAAAAGTTGCTTAAATTGATCTGTCGCTTTGGTACCAAAACTTTCGTAATTGTCGTTTTGTGTCGAAAAGAGAAGTGTCATGAATTCTTCCTTCCTTTGATAGTCGATTGAAATTTTTGTCATGTATTTGGTTTGATTTGTTTTTATTCGAAGTGTCAAAAGCATTTTTATTCAAAATTGAAAAGTTTTGTGGAGTCTTCCTTTCTCTTTTGAAGAAGAAATTGTCGAAAATGTCATTTGAGTAACATATTTCAGATCTTTGCTGCATTTAGTTTTCCTTTTTGGCATTTTTCACATTAAGAAGAACCAAAACAAATACATGCATTTGCATTTAGCATTTTTTAGATTTGCGTGAGAAAAGTTGATTTAGGAAAATGCACTAGTGTGTGCTCTTTTCTCTTTGTTTGAAAGAATTGTAATCTTCTTTCCCTAGTAGCTAGAATTTTCATTACTCAAAATAAAAAAAGATTGTTTGTCATTGTAGATTGCATTTTAAGAATTTAAAATCAACATCACACGGTGAACCATTGAAAGACAAACTCTAAACAAGATCAACTTTAAAATAAATTTCAATGAACCTAACAACGCTTTGGAACTTAACGCAACATATCTAGAGGTCTAGGCTAGAGACGTGTTCCGGTGTCATTAAAAATAGTGGCTATCGTTTTCATTGAAGGTTGGTTGATTCCTCCTCCTTGATACAACAAGTGCTAGCACAGACTTGTGCTCCCTGTACCATTGTGTATATATTGGGAGACCACAATAGGCTTATATTCTTTATCCATAGGAAGCCGAGTCTGTCGCCTTATTGATCGCAATGCACTGAACACGACATTCGGGAAGATTGACTGTCATACATAAGACCTTGGTAATTTCTCTTTAATTTATCACCAAGGTGTATATTGCAGTTTTGTGATTGGTTTGGTAATCCCTCTGTCTAGATTTTCCAGAGTAGTCACTTTCGTTCCTTTTTGACTCTTTAAAAGAAAAGGTCCATCTGAGCACTTGTCACTTCAGGCTCATTAAAAATCGAAGGAGACTTGTAGTGTACCTAGGGGGGATAATATGGGGTACAAAGGGAGGTACCCAAGGGAATAATGTAATAATGGGATGGGCCATGGTAATAAATAAGGTGGTTAACCCGTATCATGTAAGGGACCACAAGTAGTTAGTAATAATGTAATGTTCCCATGGTACTAGATAGATGGTATTGAGGGAACCATGGTATTGTATGTATGAGGCCTATATAGAGGCTAGAGACTCCACATTGAGAGGTGTCAAGGAATATTGTATGAACAGGCATATGGCTTATGGAGTGTTCTCCTTCCTTAAGGAGTGAATGTATGGTGTTGCCCTACCTTAAGGGTTTGATCAATAAAGAAAATCATTTCTATCTGTTAATTCTTGGGTTTATTTATATTATCATATATTTTCAGTATCAGATCCATAACACGACTAGACTCATCTTTGGATTTTTATCGACTCTTAAAAAATGAAAAAGAAAAGTTGTGTCAAAGCATCATTAAAATTAATTGAATTCAGAATAACATCCTTGTTCCTTAGTTGAGCTTAGGTTGAGACATATGGCGACAAATCCGGAGTCCACTGATCAAGAAGTCCCTTTTGAGGGGAATCCTAGTCCTTTTTCCTCTTGGGGAAATATCGGTTCTCCTTATATGGCTACATTGTCCCTTCCGAGAATTACCATTGGCCTGCCAGTATGGTTGTTTTCAACCTCTGTGGTTCAAAACTTTGTGATTCCTCCGCAATCGAATCAACCTCCAGTTGATACTGAAGCTGACCCTTTGCCTTCTTCTTCATTTGTTTCTCCCTCCCCTTCTTCCTCTTCGCTTGGTGAAAGTAGTGATGCTAGTAACTAGGTGGCTGAGAAGAAGAAGAAAGGGAAGGAGAAGAAGCAGAAGCCAATTCAGCAAGGGGGCAACCAAGCAACCATTTCTTTGAATGCATCATCTGGTGAAAATCCATACATTAAAATTCCCAAATCCAAATTTCCATGCATAATTTGTGCGGGTGACCATTTTCATCGAGAATTTCCTTGCTTTCTTCAGATCTTGAAAGAATGGTCTCCCCATTCACACCATCCTGTGTCATTAACTTCTGGAGATCATGTTGGTAACACACCTTCAACTAGTGATAGTAAAGTTCATGAACAGAGGAGAAAGGTTAGGTTTCCATGTAGGTTATGTGAAGGGAACCATGCCCTTCACCTTTGTCCCTTTTTGGATGAAGCCAAAAGAGTGTTGGATAATTGTCCTGCTTCACCGCAGCAACTTCCATTTGGCTACAGGAAACTCTTCCCAAGTCTATTAATAGTTGAAAAACCAACTGACTTAAATCAACTGTCGGTCGGAACCACTCTCTCTGAAAGTGAATATTATGAGTCTATACCCAACCAAAGTCAACAGGTCGAGGTGACAATTGACCCAATTTCACCTTCAAATAATTGTACCCTTCTGGAAGAGAGTGAGAATGATACTGTTCAAATTATTTTTGTTACTTCAGATTTTGATGAACTTGGGGGCAATCTGCCCATTCCTTCATGACAGGAGGAAAACCCCCCCAGTTCTCGTAACTCAAGGGGTTAATTCACCCTTTTATTCAGTACCCCCTCCAAGTAGTCTAGTCACTTCCTTTGATTGGAATCAACTAGCAAGATCTCGCCTTCCTTCTTATGTACCTTTCCATATCATAGTACAAGTTTGTAAAATGATAATGTCTAGCACTATCATAGATGAAGGTGCATCAGTGAGTATCGTTTCCTCAACTGCTTGGAAAGTGCTTGGTTCGCCATCGCTTAAACATGTTACACATAATCTATTAGGCTTTAACAAAGGAACCAGTCGACCGTTAGGGATGCTTCCCAAGTTACCGATCACTTTGGGAGGGAAAACCGTTCATCTAAACGTGATGATAGTCCCAGGACCATTAGATTACAATTTACTCCTTGGATGCGACTATGTTTATAACATGGAAACTATTGTTTCAACACTCTTTTGAGTGATGTGTTTCCCACATGAAGGAAATATAGTCACCATTGACTAGCTTGCATTTCCCGGTACAAACATAGCTCCAAGTCAATCATCATCCCTAAATGGTCCTTTTACATCAGCGGTATCTCTTGAACCTTCATTCCATCCACCTGATTTCCATGAGTAGTCTAGTGAATGTAACGAAGCTTAAGGGGCATGCACCTAGTTGTAAAGATAATTTTCCTTGTAGGTTATGTGATTGGTCTGCACACCGGTCTATCACACCATTCACCTTTGTCTATTCTGGACGAAGTCGTCCTGCTTCACTATAGTGACTTCCATTTGATTACAAGAGACTCACTCTTCCGTCATGCTGGGGGCATGCACCCCCTTTTTCCAAGCAAAATTCCCCCATGGTTCAAGCTTGTCAAAAAAAATTAACCCACCTTCAAGTAATTAACCTCTGTGATTGCCATTCTATCAGCCTTTGAGCCTTGGTTGTGTACCTCTCATCACCACCATCCCTTCGACTGATCATACACTCCCACTTGGTTGTTTACCCTTTTTACGAACAATTGCGATGAGTGGTCTTATTAGCCAGCCTCTTCACAGAATTCACCAAGTTTTGAGAAGTTCCAAATTCACCAGAACCAGTTGCTACCCTAGACACCACTCGTTCCTCAAAATCGAGTCTCCTTTAAACCCTTTTCAAACTCGTTAAATATGAAAAGATTGTCGAGCGTCGGCCTTTCCAACTCGTTAAAGTGGTTGGAAATGTCATCCCTCCTGTATAATTTTATACTTTTTCAGACCCGAGGGATTATCTTATGAAAAATTCGAGCACTTGTCCTTTTCGGATGGTTAAAGTGATCGGAAAAGTCATCCCTTTTGTATTATTTTATCCTTTTTTGAACCTAAGGGATTATTTTACGAAAAAGAAATTTTGTAGTTTTCTTTTCGTCCCTTTTCAATATCTCTAAACATGAAAAAGACCAAGTTATCCTTGTCGTTAAACTCGTTAAAACAATAGCGACAAACTTGTCCATTCTAGACGAGACCAAGTTTCACTGTCGCTAGACTCATTAAAACATAGCGACAGGTTTGCCCGAAGGGAAAATTATAAAACAAGCATATGTTATCCTCCTCAAGCTTGACAAAAATAAAGAGGTACTGGTCAGCAATAACCGGGCAAAAAAGGAAAAAACTTGAAGAATTTATGGTAGCAGGTACTCTTGAACATGACACTTTCACTCCATCACCATTATTGAGTCGGGTTGGGTTATTCCGTTCACCGGTCATCTCACCATTGGTCTTTCACACCATCCATCTTTTGGGGTTAATGCTACTAATCCATCTCAATGTTACTGACATGTTCAAGAGAAGTCATTCGGTTGAGAAACCACAATCTAGTTAATGTCTCATCCACTGCAATACCTCCAACCTTCATTTTTTCATGACTGCCATTCCTGTACCTTGTGTTGTCAGTTCATTTTCACCTCCAGAAATCATTTGCTTCATTTCATGTCATAGATGTGGGATACATTAAGGCCCTCCTACGACGAGTCACTTCTTGTCGACATCGACTCATTATCTAGGAAGTTGACTTAGAAACACCCCTTTCAGTGCTTTGAAGCTTGCATGCAACAATGGTAAGTTTCTCAATTCCGGTGACAGGTTGACATCAATGGCCTTCGACCGAAAGCTTTTGCGTGGTGTTCGACATCAGATCATATATTCACACCATGTGAATTGTGTTGTAGTACCTTGAGGGTCATTATCATTATCGGTGATTCCTCTCATGTCTGTTAACAACTCACATTATTGGCTGGTAATCAAGCAATGTCTTTCCATGTTCGACTTCAGAACATCTCTTCACACGGATTGACTTGTACATTGGGCGAAGATTGAACGAGTTTGAAGACCTCGGATCTAGTTTCATCCATTCGGGCTGTGATATATTCAGGGATATAAAAACATCAAATGTACAAAGGCGTTGCACAGATGGTCATCCGAACCAAGGATGATGACTCTACATCTGAAGAATCACCAGTCTGCATCTACAGACGACTATCTGATCCATGTACATGAAATGAATTTATAACGTTGAGCATGGGAATGCCTACATCAGCTAGATCATGAATATTATATTTTGATGATGTATTGTATTGTAACTTATGCAGGGCACCTTCCAGTTCAAAACCTCGAATCCTCATGATAAAGCATTTCACCTGACATCAATATTTACAACTTCATGCTTTAGGGGGCAACTTTTATAGACATATTTGGACACATCAAGCCCAAACTTATATGTCAATAAACTAGGGCTCTTCAAACCCTAAAAGAGTTGTTTCATGCCCTAAAAGAACATAGTCATCTGATTACATCATTCCCCAAAAGTTCCACCTGAGAAACCATCCAGAAATAGCCTAAATTGAACCATACTGACTGCTCCACTGGCAGGGTGTGATGCATACTGAGTGGTACACTATCAGAGTGTGATGCATACTGATTAGGCCTTCTATAAGGTGTGATGGGTGAGGATGGAAAAATTTCTGAGACAGTTTTCTAGGTGGCTGCACATGGAATCTTCTAAAAATTTCTCCTATGCCACTTGCCTCTTTGAATTCGCCCAAGGATGAGTAAGAGATCCAAGAAATCTCCAAGTGGAACCAATTGTAAAAGTGGAATGACACTAATCAAACCCCATGGATGACTCACACCCTTTCACACATCTATAAATGGATCCCTCATCTAAGAGATCCAGAGGCTGGAATATTGTGAATTGCAAGGAAGTGCTAATAGTTTGTAATTGAGAAAAGGACATTGTATTGTTGGTGTGATCTTGCTATTTCATGAGGTGAAGAGGGATTGAAGCTGGGAGGATGATGCTGGATCAGACAACTGGGTTGTAATTCTCCCTTCTATTTAATAAAGTTCTTCAAGTTTTCTTCCATATGATCGAGCAATTGTGAATGTTATCATTTGTGAAAGCTATCATTTGTTCATTATATATCTAATTCTGTAGTGTTTATGTTTTAATAGATCACGATGCTTTGATAGTTCTTTGTTGTTGTACTTGTGTAGGTACTCTCCAAGCGGGTTAAGTATGGGGAGGAGTTGCAAGCTCTGTCAAGGGGAAGAGAGATCAAGCAAGGGATTAAGCGGAAGTTCCAGGTTGGTTCCTTTATCTTTCTCTTATCTGTTACACGTAGAAGAAATCGTTGAATTTCTTTAAACTATTGTTTCTAGGGTAGCTACCAAACCTAGAGGGCTAGTCATTTGACAAGACACTAGTTTTCCCAGAAACACGTGTGCATGGAGAATAGAAGGTTCTTTCTTGGTAAAACAAAAATAATGAGTATTTTTTGTTTTATTTGCAAAGTCAATGATTTTGGCGAGCATAATGAAAGTGACAGTTGGCGCCAACTAGCGGAGATGACTTTTTGTCGTTTACTGGAGGTGGTAAGAGGAATTGGTAAGCAGAATCTATCGGACTGCTTTTGGGCGCTTGGCGGTATTGGGAGAGGTCCACCTGATGCCATTCATCGGGCAACACGTAGCGGTGGGGTGAACAGTAAAACAACTCACATCGGGTGGGTAAAGGTCGGCGTCAGAGGCTGCCCAATATGAGCATCAGCCATTAGATCTGATGGGGTTAGATCGTACGGTGATCGGGAGTGTGATTTGGTTTGGAGTTAATGGAGGGGCCTGACGGGATAATAACTGCGGATTAGGGAGATTAATGACGTCGGGGGCGATGTGATTGGAGGAAGGCTCTTAATTAATCATAGGCTGATTAATTTATTCCTTTTTAATGTGGCGGAGGGTTATTGGTCTTAATTAATCGCAGATAGATTAATTAATCTATCAATTAATTAATCCATCTAATTATTTTATTATTAAGGTTTATATTTCAAACCATTGGGGCAGAATATTAACATAGGGAATTTTAATAATATATACGGGAAAAGGGGTGTATTTTCGAGGAGTTAAATATAATAAATTAATGTTAGATGTTAATATGAAATGGAAATGGAAATGAAAGATGCGCTAAGTAAAATGCTTTATAAATACATTGATTTTTCCGCATTTGAACATCATAACTTAGGCTTAAGTGAATTTTGTGGGTTTTTTGTGAAATGGGGTTTTGTATGGGAATAATTACTTTTCCCAAGTAATAGTGATTTTATTTTGGGAAAAGGGGGTTTTAGGGAAAATGAATGAATTATGGAGGGGGTGAATGTTGATGAGGGGCTTTTAGCACTTGGAACGTGTAAGTCATTGGGTCGAGGGTCTGGTCCCTCCAAAAGTCATAGAAATGCTCTGAGCCCCTTTAACTTAAGGTTTTAGATGCTTTGATTGTTATTTGTGGGAAATTAGTGAAATTAGGGGTAAAAGGAATGAGGAAATTAATCACTTGACTTTGTAAATGTCTCATTGTTATTCATACTTTTAAAGTAATATGATGATGAAAGTAAATGATATAAGTTTCAACTAATCATTCATCATACACCATTCTCCAACCATTCATCTACTTACTGTTACCGGGAATAGTGTCCACTCGGATGTTGCTATTCCCACTAAGATGGGTCGCTATCTTAGAAAAAAACAAGTAAAGTCTACTTTCGCTTTCCTTTATGAAAATAGATAGGAGTGGAACAAAGGAGACCAACCTTAGTCTTGCGCTTGATTTCCTCTCCTTCCTGATAGAGCTTT
>APFE030661865.1:120280-131018 GCA_000404065.3 Pinus taeda | reverse complement strand
AACTAAATAAAAATCCAAAAAGGTGTTTAGCCAAAATTTTTATAGAAAGGGTCCCCATTATTGATGTGTTCACTTCAAAAATGGGGCGAGGGGGGGGGAGGTTGTGTTTTTACCACAACAGGTAGCTATCCACTTCCCCTTTTGCCATCAACTCCATTCTGCATTAGAATGTCTTTGACTACAACATTGGGAACATAAGCTACTATGTGAGAATACAAAATATAGACTCTGAAATCTTTGATGGCTTTTACCAAAGCAAAAGCCTGTTTTTCCATTATGTTATACTTTAAAGATGCATCCCTTAGAGCTTTACTAAAGAAGGCTATTGGTTTTTCAAATCCCTGATCATTCTTCTGTAGTAAAACTACAGCAACACTATGTTCAGATGCAAAGGAAAAAATAATAAATTCTCTGTCAAACCTTGGACTTATGAGGACTGGAGTTTGAGTCGAGGCTAATTTTATATCTTCAACATGTTATTTAGTAGTCTAATTAGTTCAGCTAGGTTAGAGATGAATCTTCTTAAAAAGTTTATTTTTCCTAAAAATTCCTAAAGTTCGTTGATGTTTTTGGGGTGAGGTATTTGCAAAATAGCTTCAATCCTAGTTGGGTCAATCTAGATCCCATCTTCAGAGATAGTGTGGCCTAGTAATTTGCCTTCTTCCAAACCAAATAAAGACTTTTTTGGATTCAGAGAGATGCCATATTTCCTGCATTTAATAAATACCTGCCTAAGATGATCCAGGTGCTATTGATCTGATCTGGAAAACACTATGATATCATCAAGGTATATAACCAGGAAATCATGGATTTCCTTAGCAAAGGCATTAACCATTGCTCTATGAAAGGTGGCCCCTGCATTTTTCAATCCAAAAGGCATTTTAACATACATGAAGGTGCCCCATGGGGTGGTGAATGCAGTTTTTTCTTGATCATCTAGATGGACTATGATTTGGTTGTAACCATAGAAACCGTCTAACAGTGAGATCCTTGTGGAACGTACTACCCTTTGCAATATGTGATCCATTTTAGGTAGGGGATAGTTATCTTTGAGGGAAACTTTGTTTAAATTCCTAAGGTCAACACATAGTCTTATTTCTCTAGTTTTCTTTCTTTTAGGGACAAGATTAGATACCCAGTCTGAAAACCTAATGGGTGCAATAATATTAGCTTCATACATTCCTTTGATTTCCTTTTCGATAGAAGGTAGTAGAACAGGGTTAATTTTTCTAAGCTTCTGTCTAAAGGGCTTCTAATCTTCTTTTAAAGGGATAGTGTGTTGTATAATGCTAGTATCATAGGATTTTAGATCCTCATAACTCCAGGAAAAAACATCCTAGAATTCCTTCATAAGTTCCATATATTTCAGTTTTTCATTGGGAGGTAATGATTTAGACAGTTTTATTAGCTTGGGATTCTCTTCAGATCCTATATTACATTTCTCAATGTCTGATTTCAATGGTTCCATTTTAGGCTTTTTACGAATATCATTTGAGTCGAATAAGTCCTCCAAAGGAGTTAATCCCTTGGATAAGAAATTATCTTTTAGATTTATGACTTCAGTTTCATCATCAAGTACTCCATCAATTTCCATTTGTATTAAACCTTGAATATCTATTTTTGTGAATTATGTAGGATGAAGTCTGTCTATTTGATCTTCTTCTAGTTTATTAATTTCTACTTCAATAGAGAAATCAAAATCTACTGCTATGTCAGTGTCTGTGTTGGTATTTACAAATTCATTATCTAAAGTTAAAAAATTGTTAATCTGTGTATCATTTTCAAATACTTGCCAGTTCTTTAAGTTGTCAGGAATAGCTAGTTTGTGCCTAACCTCAGCAGTGTACTGATGGTTGGGCTGGAAGGGAAACTTACAGGTACTAGCAAACATAGCTAAACTGTGAGCTTGCATGTTATGTTTTCTGGGGATAGCAGCAAGCTTGGTTTCTAAAAAAGTGTTAAGGATTATTACAACTGTACCTCTATAAAATCCTAGTCTAGGGTCTCTAGTCAAGTAAACACTATTACTCTGATTAACTATCAATTTAGAATCTCCCATAATTGATACCCTTAGAGCTCCTAATCCTTTAACCAGTTTAAGACCTAACAGGAGTGCTTCATATTTTGCCATATTGTTTCTGCATTTTAAGTTTAACTTATAGGAATGACCTTCTGCATGATAATTCTCTAAGTTATAAATCCATACACCGGCTCCTGCACCTAGCTTGTTCACCTAACCATCAAATTCCAAATGCCATAAGATTTCATGTTCATAATTTTCATCTGGGGTAGTGGAATCCTTCTTAACCAAGGTATCTAGATTTTCTTTGTTATCTGATGTTTCATGAATTTGGATATTTTGATTTTGTTTTAATATTGAAAATTATTTTGGTTCTGTTGTTATATCACTTGAAGTATCTTCTCAGTTAGTTTCAACATTTTAAAGAATGAAAGAATCCATGTCAGAATGTACTGAATATATAGGAAAGTTCTGAGGCTTCTCCTGACTACTCACTACATACTTCATCAAAGTTTCTCTATACAATTTCTTGGGATGTCCAAAGACTGAAATGGTAGCATAAGACATATCCAATTGTAGAGATCTTTGGAGTTTAGCACCTCAGGATCTAGACAATAGCATGCCATACTTGGGTGGTATATCAACAAAAACAATTTCCATGAGTATAGTTTTGGCAGGGTACTGAACTAGGGAGACACACAAATCTTTTATGAGACCTAAGCATTTCACCTAGCATGAATCAAAGGAGAATAGATATTTATAAGGTCTGGTGATATCCAAGTTAAGCTTTTCCATTACAGACTTAGGCATAAGATTGTGTGAGGCTCCAGAGTCCAGCATGGCATTATGTAGGATTTTGTCGTGGATGTTAAGGCTGATGTAGAAAGGTGGTATCCCTCCTTCAACTGGCTTTCCATTAACATCTGGTCCAAAAAGTAACTCAGGTTGGTCATCAAATAGATTCACAGAATCTTGATTTTCAACACAGTTCATAGATTTACTAATTTGAGATCTGTAGGTTTCATGTTTAACCAATTCTATCAAAGGCACTGAAATTTTGAGTTTGGACACCTCTGCTCCCAAATTGAAAGGTAGAGGGGATTTATCTGTTTGAATATTTGGAAGTTTAGAGCCAAAGTTTTGAGCAGTGTGTTTTTCTTTTTCATTGTTAGGAGTATTTTCAATTGGGCTTTCTAATATGATTTCTAGGGGATGTTCCACTCTTCCTTTTAGGGGGACTGAAGTGGAAGGCTACTCATTAGAAGGTTGGTTATCTATTACATCTTCAATGGTGGGGCTTGGAGGATTTTGATGTGGTCTAGAAAGGTTTTTGTAACTTGAGGATTCTGATTTGTAGCTTTTCCTTTCTTAGGCTGGCTAAGCATTGCCTTTTTATTCTGATCAAGAACATCAGGGTTCTTCTTGCTTCTTAAGTTGTACTGTTTATGAACCTCGAAAATAGCAGAGTCATACCCTTGCTTATAGTCGAAAGATTCTCCTGTTTGAGTTTGTAACTGTTGAAGCATGTATAATTCTTGATCATCCTGAGTTAGAAAAAAAGTTTCTTCATTACCTAAACCCATAAGGTTGATCTGAGTGTATATCTCATTGTCTTCGTGGTGAGAAGTCTCAGCATAATTTTCTTGGAAAGGCGGTCTAATGTTCTGATCAGGACCATTTTTACTATGGTTTTGGTTGTGGTTTTTTCTAAAGTTCAGATTTCTCACTGGATTAGCTTGTTGGTTATCCTAGTGAGGTTTCCTTTCAATAACTTCCATTCTATCCATAAACCTTTCCATTCCTTTGGCCAAAGCATCCATTTTTTGGTCAAAGGGTGAAGTTTCCTCTTTCAAGGGTATTCTTCTCTTAGTTTTAACTCTGGCTCTTTTGGCAAGCAGGTTAGCCTCAACGCTCATTGCTACACTCTGCATTTCTTCCAGGGTGGGGGGATTTCTTTCTCTTAATTGAAAATCCATATCTGTATCAAACCCATCCAGAAATTTGATCAGGGCTAAACCAGGTGGAGGTCTAAGGTCAAGTGGAATGGCATTATATACATTATTAAACCTGGTGCAATAGTCCTGAACAGTTTCATTTGGCCCCCTTTTAAGGTTTTCATATTTAGATAAAATTTGAAGGGGGTCCTTCTTCTTCTCCCACCTATTCAAGAATTGTTGGTAAATGACTCTTAGACTATCTATGCTCTAAGGAGTTAAATATCTAAACCATGTTCTCACTTCCCCAGCCAGACTTTGGACGAAAAATCTCATTTGGACATCTGCTACGTCAATCTCATGAAGTTTAAAGTAGTTTGTCATTTTCCTAGCGTGTTTTTGTGTTGTGTATGTTCAAGTGCCATCAAAGGTAACAATTTTACTTTGATAGTCTTGTGGCATAGAACCTTGGGGAGCAGGCATCATAAGGGGAGCATATCTATTGGCCATGATTCTAGGTTGGGTAGGAGTGGGAACCAGAGTTGGGGTAATAGGGGGTGTTTGGGTTATGGAGGAAGAACTGGAGATAGTGGTAGGGTGTTGAGTAGTGATTGGCTGAAGAAGAAGTGAAGGATATAACTGAGGGGCGGATTGGACTTCAGAAAGGTGAGCGAATAATGATGAGCTAAAAGAAAGTGAAGTTGTTTCATAAAGTTCAGGAGCTCTATCAGTGGTAAGGGATGATTGAGGGGAGTTTCGTAGATTTTGATGAATTGACAAGTTGGCTCATTGGATTTCAAGTTCTATGATGAATTCTGGATCTTGGACTAAGTCCAATAATTCACTATCTGATGTGGTTCTAAATAGAGAAGTTTCAAAGTACTCTTCAAAAGGAAGGTCTTCTAAGAAAAGCGACTCAATAGGGCATGAATGTGATCTAAACAAAGGTCTAGGGCTGACTGAACTCTCTTGTCTTCTAATGATTCTTGGAATAAAGTTAGGATTTTCAAACACAGGGGGAGGATTTGGATCAGGGTTAGACCTAGTATAATGAGTTCTCCCTGAAGCCAGATTTCAAACCTTTAAATGCTTTTCTTTTATGAATGTTCACAATAACTTCTAACAATCCTTTGATATGCTTTAAATTAAGCATTTAGGTTTCTCAAATGTTTATTTCAACAAAGAATTTTTTCGTTCCCCAGTATGGTCGCCACTATGTTATCAGTCAGATTTACCTTATAAGTTATTTAAAGAAGGAAAGGGTCCAAGGTAACTACAAATCAATCTTTTAAGTATAGATCCTAGCCAATCTACACTCAGAGAGGGCTCTCTCTTTATGATTTAGCGTTCTTTTGATATGATATTAGGCTAGCTATTAATGGTTAAGGAATTTGTTTTGATTTGTTTGGTGGAATTAAGGAAACAGATGGGCAGAGCAGGTATTCATGCCATTGTGCTATGGAGTCAAGTAGGAAAGGTTTATCATGATTTGACTAATCACCGAGGAAAGAGTTCACAAGGCAAGATAGCACAACAAGGACAAATCTGAAGGTCTTAATGGATGGATAACTTAACCAGGGCAAAGTGGAATGAAGAATCCTTAGTAGGGATCAAGGTGAAGAAATTCTTTTTAATCCACCCTAATTACTTCATTTTTTGAAGTATTTATACAAAAATTAATACAAAATATTTCATAACTATATGAGATTTATTCTAGGAAACAAAAGTTATCTTCCACACGAAGATAGAGATAGATGGAAAACAGATTGTTTGTTGTCCCATTATTTGTGAATGTGCTGGATACTGGAACTCGGATTTGGCTCTTGCAGTTGCCTTGGTATTTATGTGGTATATTTCACTCTTATCTTGACCTACTAATACTCTTTACCTGTATTACTATAATTTACCTGTATTATCATAATTTACCATGGTAAACATCTTTTACTTCACAGATTTACTACAGTAAACTTATAGTAAATCATCCAAATTGGTCCACCACTCGTTATCTGCTATTTTCATCATGATCATCTTCCTGTAAACTTCATTAGCATATGCGTACTTAGCAAAATTGGGTTGGCTAGTGAATAGATGTTTTACTTCATGTTCTATGTAGAATAGATTTTCTAAGCCATCATAAAGTACCTTTCCTGTAGGTAATGCCATCACTCCTGAAGAACTTGCTTAGCTCCTGGCCTGTTTATTTAATCTCTCAATATATTCTTCATGTGTCATTAACTTGTCATGTATAACCAGTGGGCTAGGAAGTCCTTTCTCTCTCAGAATGCCATATTTCAACATGAAGCTATCTATTTCTGTCTGAATACTCTAACACCTTTTCTCTAGATTAAGAATTAAGTTCCTCTTAGTAATAACTTTCTTTATCTCAATAATTGTAGCCTTTCTATCTTCGATCTCTAACTCATCTAGCTGGTACCTGTTCCTGCTGTTCAAGAAATCAATTAACTGATTTGCATCTTCAGGCTTATCTCCTAGTTCTTCTTTAGTCTTCTGTATAGCTTCCACGACTATTTTTATTAATTCAGTCTATTTAAAAATTACTTGGATAGAATGCCAAACATCATTGATGGAATCAATGATGTTGGCCCACAATATATTTCTCTTGTCTCCCAATGGTTTTTCTAATGTCAAGCCCTTTTCTAGGACTCTGATTCTTTCTTCCATCCTCCGATTTTTCCTTTCTTCTTCTTTGTTTTGAATTTGTGCAAGCTCATAGTTTGTTTCCAAACTTGACATTTGTTCTTTGATATTTTTCAATTCTGTGGCCTGGATACTCATTTGTTCCACGACTTTAATCATCTCATATGTTTTTTCGGCTGATGTCCTTGCCCTAGTTGATGTACCTGTGGTTGGAATAGTCTTTGCTACTGGAAATATTGTCACTGGTGGAAGTGTTGGTGCCAAGGAAGTTGCTAGAGTGGAGGGTACTGCTATAGAAACTGTGGGTATGACAGTCTAAGGAGTGGTGGCCAGCTCACTCTGCTTTACTGTATTGCCTTCTCCAATTCTTTTTTAGTTTCTTTTAACTAATCATTTAACTTAAGGACTAAGTCCATAATTTCTTCCTCCTTTTTCTTTTCTATAACTTTTGCAGTTTGATGGTGCTGGAGAGAGGAATCTTAAGCTGCTTCTTCAGTGCAGCTATATCATCATTCTTCTTTTTAATCAACTGCTCTGCTGCTTTGACATCCTTGGGATCATGTCCCAATTCTATCACCAACTCTTCTAAATTCTTTATCCTGGTGTCCTTAGCCTGAGAGGAGGCTTTTTCTAGTTGCACCTGTGCAATATTATTATGCAATGAGTTTTGCAATTGATGTGTTGTGATGGCCTTATTAGTCAAGGTGGAATAGACCATCTCACCAGTTTGTTTGTGCAATTCTATTTGGTCAATAGGATGGATATCCTTTTCCAAAACTTCAAAATCAGTCTTTAAATAATCAACCATGGATCTTGGTTGTTTCACAGTTGGCTTGAGGAAGCTCATCTGCATTTTCCCTTCCTTTATGTCAAAAGCTGACTTAAGCCCGATCTGGTTAGTTGGAGCCATTTTGAGGTAGTGAGCATAGGTTTGAGCTTTTAGTTTCTCATTCCTCGCTTTAATCTCTTTATACTTTCCTTTAATGTCCAGGCTCTGTTCAAAGGGAGCCCTGAAAGAAGACACCTCTGTGCTTTGTTGTTTTTCTAATGCTTGTAACTGTGAAATAGATGGTGTCCCTCCTATTGGAATGGTTTGCATGCTATCACTCCTTTCAGCTGTTGTGTTGCCTGCTGTTTCCTCACTGTACTCATCTTCTGCATATTGGTTTAACCTTTGCCTTTTAGCAAAAGTTTTATCAATAAGCATAGTAGAAGTAGTGGCCTCGTCTTGGTTTCTCTTTAAATTTTTCTCCTCATTTAGAGGAGTCTGCAAAATAGGAGGGTTGCTCATGATTTGTTCAGGTTGAGCAAGCTCCTTTAATATTTCAAGCTGCTCTGACTCTTCTTGTTGTTCTGAATCTTCTGCCTGTTCTGGGGTCCCTTGTTGCTCTGATGGTTGTGTGCTATGTTCTTGTGACTGCTTTTGTGATGAAGTCTCTCCAAACACCTGTACAAACGAATCTTCATCAAGCCTTCTTTCTAAATCCACCAATACATTGTTAACTTCCACTTGTGTGCTATCTTGATCTATCAGAGTGCCTTCCACCCATTCTGATTGATTGGCATATTGTTTAATTTTTTGTATCCTATGGTGGATATAAGGAGATAGCTTATGTTTCTTCCTTCTATTACAAATGAAGTCGTGGGGGTCACAGGAGTAGATGAAACTGTGTTTTAATTTCAATCTTTGGAGGATTTCATCTGTCTCCTTTCCTGCTTCTCTGCTATTGCAAATAAATGGGCCTAGATGATCTTTTATTTTTAGTTGGGCCTTCTTCTTAGTTTTGACAAAGTGAATCTCATCAGAATTGATCATTTTCCTGTAGCACTCTAGAGCAAATAATCGCATGGGGAGAGATCTTGGTAACTTGTAAGGAGGTAGCTCACACCCATAAATTCTGATTTCAGTATGGTTTTGGTACAAGTACCAATCCCCTACTTTGTATTGTTTTGATAGCTGGAGAATCCTCTTAATGTCTCCACTGATTCTGGGAGGGGGATTTCCTAATAACATTGTGGTCACTGGATGTACAAATAGGTCAATAAAATCTATGTATGGATAAGGAGAAGAACTAGACCTGTGAAATAGAGAGGTCCAGAAGATGACTGACCTAGGATTCCCTTTGGTATCAAGCTTTTGTACAGAGAAGGGAAACCTATCAGTTTGGTAGTAAAGAAACAAATGATATAGGACTGATGAGTATTTGAATACTCTTTCATTCTCTAATCTCATAAATTGATCATGCATTTTATCTGCAATGAACTTGGCATAGTCAAACTTGACTGCAGGATGTTGACCAGGGGTAAAAATAGACATGTTGGCAAAAGTCATCTCATCTACATACTCATTAGTAAAAAAACCCAAAATACATGTTATCATTGTGGTGATATCTTTGCCCAGATCAGAAAACATGATTGATATGTAAGGAGGGGGGTCTTTTGGCATGTTCCCTTCTTTAATGAAAATCTAGTAGATTTGGGTACTTCTGGAACTGGATAGCTTAGAGTATCTTTCAAGCAAATTAGCAATGGCAAGGGGGGTGAGGTATTGACCATGCTGCAACTTTAACATCTTGTTTATGGACTCAACTGTAATGGTGAATAGGATTTTCTGGTCTGGGGACATTACAGCTCTCATAATAGGGTCATAGTTTGCATGGCAGTAGTGAATAATTTCCAGGAAGACATGAACACTGGGGAATTGATACTTGGGCAGGTTTGATTCCCAAAGACCTATATTATCTGCATGGTTCAAGTAGTTATCTTGATATTTGCAATGCAATTTCAAAGGGGTTTCATCAAAGGTGAGGTCCTTTATCTGAAAATATTTGTCAGCTAGGGGAAGATGGTCTAAATCTCTATTGGGAGTGGTAACTGGCATGATATTTAAGGCGACTAGGGAGTCCATCCTTGCTTATTGTGGATTCAAGGATGAGGGCAGAGAGTTTCAGGGAACTATGGAAAAATGGGTCGTCTCAGGGAGTCTCAAGACTGTCAAACAACTTAATTTCACTAAATTACTTAAATTCTACAGCAATTTAATGCATGTTCAGCATGAAAGATAGGGTTTCTCAGTTGAAAACGGGTAAATACCTGGTTATGGTTATATGAAGGGATAAATGGCACTGGTGCACTGTGCAGGGAGCGCAAGGGTCTGCAATGGTAATCTGGAGTTCAGAGGCTTCTGGAGGTTAACGGTTGGAAACATGGTGACAGTTTGAACGTACTCTGCGTGTGCATGGAGAACAGAAGTTTCTTTCTTGGTAAAGCAAAAATAATGAGTATTTTTGGTTTTATTTGCAAATTCAATGCTTTTGGTGGGCATAATGAAAGCAGTAGTTGGCGCCAACTAGCATAGATGACGTTTTGTCGTTTAGTGGAGGTGCTAAGTGGAAGTGGTAAGTGGAATCTATTGCACTTCTTTTGAGTGCTTAGAGGTATTGGGAGAGGTCCACCTGATGCCATTCATCAGGTGACATGTAGCGGTGGGGTGAACAGTAAAACCACTCACATATGAGCGTCAACCATTAATGGAGGGGCCCAATGGGATAATAACTGCGGATTAGGGAGATTAATGACATCAGGGGCAATGTGATTTGAGGAAGGGTCTTAATTAATCATAGGTGGATTAATTAATTCCTTTTTAATACAGCAGAGGGTTATAGGTTTTAATTAATCGTAGATAGATTAATTAATCTATCAATTAATTAATCCATCTAATTATTTCATTATTAAGTTTTATATTTCAAACCATTGGAGCGAGATTTTAACATAGGGAATTTTAATAATATATAGGGGAAAAGGGGTGTATTTTCGAGGAGTTAAATATAATAAATTAATGTTAGATGTTAATATGAAATGGAAATGGAAATGAAAGATGTGCTAAGTAAAATGCTTTAAAAATACATTGATTTTTCCGCATTTGAACGTCATACCTTAGGCTTAAGTGCATTTTGTGGGTTTTTTTGTGAAAAGGGATTTTGTATGGGAATAATTACTTTTCCCAAGCAATAGTGATTTTAGTTGAAAGAGTAACTTCGGCGTAAATCACATGTAGACAGACATTTGTCGACGCGTTTCGAACCAACCAGTGTGGTTCATCGTCAGGACAAGTTGTCCTGACGAT
>APFE030661865.1:102557-119309 GCA_000404065.3 Pinus taeda | reverse complement strand
TTTTTTTTTTTTTTTTTAATCTTTTTTCTTTACTTTTGAATATGGAAAACATTTGTAGAAAGCAAAGGTATGTACATATTACAGAGATAAACTAAGTCAATCATAAATTATGGCACCTATTGGTATAGGAACATAACACAATGTACATTGCCATTTGTTAATGAGTTAACTTCTCTTCCAATTAGCCCACCATGACTGCATGTTGAAAGAACAACTACGAAAGTCACATGGTATGGTTTCACTCCTGACTATTCCATTTGGTGAAAAAGGGTGAGAGCATCATCACCAAGCACATGCATGCCATAGCTTGCTATTATAGAATTCCATGAGACCTAACCATTTTCAGGTATATTGTTAAAAAATTAGCGTGCATATTGTAAACTCCCACATTTCACATACATGTCAATGAGGTCACCTGACACAAAAACATCCGACTCAAAACCATGTTCGATGATGTGATCGTGAATCTCCTTGCCTTGCTACAAATATACTAAGTGAGCACATGTAGGGAGAACATTTTCATTTGTCCACCTTCCTGGAAAAGTCCTGAAAACTCTTAATCCTTATATATTTAGACTAGAAGGTGTATGGAAAGACCCAGAGACAGGTCCCATCAACCTTCCCTGAATCACGGAGGAACTGTTGCTAAATACTAATTTTTGTTTCTGTTCAAGAAGCTACTAAGACACCAAAGAATAAAACAATAAAAAAAAAGTACAGAAACATGAGGTCCTATAATATTTTGTGGAAGGGTTGATCATGTTGGGAGAGAAGGGTTGACCAGGACCTTAGTTGGTTGAACTTTCATTCAGTCAAGATCTTACCTATGGTCAAGACCTTTTTTTTCCCTTCTAAAGAAGAGCACAATGGGTAAGACTCTTCCACCTTTGCCTGAAAATACTCATTGCCATGGTTAGATAAGGTATAACCAATTCTTTTATCTGAGTTAAGTAACCAAATACCAAAAAATTTAATATTTGTACAAGCATTGCATAACGAGGGCTATTAAGGGCTTAGAAATTTGTTAGTGTTTGACAAATTATAAGCTAAAGGAATATTACTGATGAGATGTTGTATTTTGTTGCTGACAGATTTTAAGCAGCATCAACTTCCTCTTTCCACAATTAAGAAAATAATGAAATCTGATGAAGATGTGTAGGTGGGATGATTGTAGGTCTCTTCATTTTTAAAGAATTCTTATTTAATCAAGTATTTGGTGTTCTTTTTTTTGCTCATAATACATTGTGCATGAGCAGATGATAAGTGTTGAAGCCGCTATCCTATTCTTAATGGTCTACGAGCTTTTCATTTTGGAGCTTACATTACGTTCATGGTCACATACTGAAGAGAACAAAAGACGTACTTTGCAAAGAAACGATATTATAGAAGCTATAATTAGAGGTGATGTTCTTGATTTTCTTCTTGATATTATTCCTAGATATGAAGTCAAGGTCAACTCCTATAATGCAGAAATCATTTTTTATCATCAAATGGAAATATTATATATAAAAAAATTTGGCAAGTTCAAAGCTTATTTTCATTTTCCTAATGACATAATCATATATACTAGATTGTTAAGTATCTTAAAGCATTTTCTCACAGTAATGACATAATTACATATAGAAATGGTGGCAAATCAAAATTGTCAGTTTTTCTAGTTATTTTCGTCCCATCATGAAATACATGCTAAGCCATCGTTGCATCAACATAGCCATTTCCATACCTACCCATGCAAGTAGGGAAAGTGCATGAGCATTGAGATCCAACTCCTTCATCTTTCTTTTTACATTCTTTTCTTTTGATAAGCAATCAAATCAACTAATCTTATAAATTTAGAATAGGTTTAGAGTCCAACATCAAGAATCTATCAATTTCAGTTACCTTTTCTTTAGGAAAATTTTCAATCATTCTAGCACCTCTTTCTTCACGGGAAAGAGGATAATGCATGTTCTGATTGCTTTATAGACACTCCAGATAGATTTGTAGCAGCACCAGGGATCCCTAAGAAGGAAAACCCACAAGTGTAATTGTGGTGAAAGAATACCTATATAAAGGCCTTGGATCCAAGTATAGACCTCTTTACCAAATAGAAGAGAAAACACATTTTTATCCATCATAATCAAACAATTACAAATAGAACCCTTGACATCCCAAGATTATGGTTATGTCTCTCTGATAATGGAACAACAGACAAAACAACACAGATCCATATTCTATTTAAATTACTATAAAATAGGGCCCTATTTATAGCCTATATGTAGTTGTTTGGGAATGTAAATCTTATTTAACATGGTGACTGTTTTTATGTTAATGGCTGGTGAAATTATTTTTAGAGAAAAAAACATGATAAATACCAATTAGAGGCCTAAAGGCTAAAACATTTCACACTTTATATTTTCCCATATTAGAGCGGCGACTACTAGCATTTTGTTATATTAGAAATGAAAATTGGTCTTTACAGGTTTTGAGAACTTTCCACATTGTTGGTAAAACTAGGATTTAGTGGCTTGCATGATGAGGAATATAGAGGACACTGCATTGGGATTCCTCCTGAACAATCTGCCTTATAGAGGAATACAATTTCTACTCATGGATACTCACCCTTATCATCATAATTTTAATCCTCTATATAGTAACTACTTGTTTATCATTAATGTATTCTTAATAAATAAATAACCATGAGATTTTGATTTTATAGGATAGTAGAATGGTAGATAACTATTTTACCTATTGTAATTTGTACATAACCATTTTTGGATTGTGAAAAATTTTATTGTGTCTTTCCATTCAAATTTTGAGGATGTGATGGTTGCTCAACAAACATGAAGGAGATTTTCAATCAATGATGATGACCAGAAAACACAAAATGCAATGTACATTGACATTTGCTAATGATTTAACATCTCTTCCATGATTGTGGGCCATTACCTTATTTCATCTCTTTTCAGAATGATAGTTATCTTACCTTGTTTGATTCTTACTATTTGTGAAGATGTCTTCATTGCTTTTATAGATTCCATAGGTGTGTTGAGGAATTTAAATTCAGTAAGTTGGTGTTTCAATTATTTTCTGAAAATTGACAGTGGCATGAGATAGTAATATTAATCAATCTAGACAGTACTGTTATATGCTAAGGCCTCGTAATAAAAAAATTAGTAGGCTAACCACAGTGAAATAACACCCCAATTATATATATCGTTGCTAAGTTTTGTTGGGTGCTATTGCACATTTTGTGTTAGGTCGTTATAATACTAGTGATTCCCCCATTACTATTGTCATTGTAGCCCTTATTGTTATTGTTGTGCCCCTATTATCCCCATATTGTTATTATTATGCCCAATAGAAGCTCACTATTGTTATTGTTGTGCCCTTATATTATTATTGTTATGTCGGCTTTGATTATATTGTGACCCCTTAGACTCCTATATATACAAAGGAGGTTTTGTCATTTGTATCATCCAATAATTATTAATTTGTGTAATGTAAAGGTGGTTTCCCCCTTGAATAGGTTTATTTTGAAGTCGTTTCTCTATATTTTCTTCTATTTTGTGAGTTGGTTGTATAAAAATTGGTATCAGAGCTTTGGATTCTAGGGTTTCGCTACTTCAAATAGGTGATCATGGAATTTTCGACATAACTTTTTTTCTACAATGTTTCAGAAGCTAAAAGTAAAACCCATTTGAGCTGAAATCTTGATGAACCATAGGTACGAATTTCCAATATTGTCTCACTATATTTTCATAGATATGATCCAAAGAAGTTAGGGTTTTTGCAAGCTCCAAAATTATATCTCAAATAGGTGACTTGGGGAAAATCGTCATAACTTTCGCTCCGAGAATCAAATTTAAATTTCGTAAAAATTTACAGACAAAGAATGTCCTGTAGATTTCTGTGTATCAGTTTTAGGTCTGAAGATTGAAATAGTGACACGTGGCACGTTGAACAAGTTTTCTCTACTAAATTAGTCTATAATCCAGTCATTGTGGGAGATTTGACATAAATATTACTTGGAGAATCCAATATTGATCACACTTGCAGGGTTGGAAAGAGGAATCAGAGGGCTACCGCAGAACGAAATTTCAGACCTTGGAGATCTGAAATTACAGAGATACAACAGATTCAATATCGAGCTCTTACAAAGTGAAAAAAGGTGTGTAGTTTTTTTTTTTTTTAATTTTGCATAAGTTTGGTTTGAAAAATTAGTTTGAATGAATTCAAAGGGCATAATGAAGCATAATTCTAATTAATTGATGCTCCAAATAAAGAAAATGGAAACACCTAGTAAGAATCTTGAAATCTCTAGCATGACTCATGAAGAAGAGGAAGAAATGCAATATGATATATCAAAATTATGAGACCAAGTGCAACAAAATTCACTCTCACAAAAAGTAACTCTAGGGTGTTTTAATTGTCTGTTAAATCCCTATTATTTAATTTGTCAACCCGAGGGTTCTGTAAACTTAGAATAAAACCAAAATATATGGGACCCCAGATGAGATTGTTGTAGGAGGTTTGTTTAGAATGGAAATAAAGAATGGAAATTCATATTACAACTAGAATCAAAGAAAACTTAATTAAACTAATCTAGGAACAATTATAAGAAGAAAATATAAAATAACTGGAAAGCAAGTAAACTATGATAATATAGAAAATGAAATCACACTTGCATGGAAGTAAAAACACACTTGCAGGAAAGGAAATAACAAAAATAAAACTATGTTACAGTTGTATGCAAATTATGGTTGATGGGGATCCTTCCATTCCTCAATGAGCACACATGAAAAACTACCAGCTCTTAAGAATCACACAACACTCATAACTCATAATTGAAATAACATTATATAATTCATGTTGAATGATAAATCTAATGCTAATGAATAACTAACAATTGTTAGCTTCCATTGAAGGATCATCCTCCTATTTATACATGAATTAGGGATATCTACTCAATAAATGTAGATCCCTTAAATACTTAAATATATACTAGATCCATACTTGTCTCAACTTATCCCTAAATACTAGATACAATTCCCATGACTCATAAAGATCTCCATGATATTTCTCCTTGGAATATGGTCCACCTCTTGAGTTGAAATTCGAATTTGATCTTGGGAGACCACATAAGGGTGCCTTGGAAGCTTCCAAATGATATACACATGTCATCAAACTCTAGCGACTTTTAGGTATAAGCAAATACATGTTATTTTTCTAACTTTTAATCATAAATTCACTTTAAATACTTGGAATTAATAACTTTGGAAAATACAAATATGAACCCATATGGTAATGGAAATGTAAGGTTATGTGATGACAAGGTGATGAAATGAGGCAACAAAATAAGAATGGAGGTGAATTTGTAAGACATTTTGAAGATATTTTGGAGGCCCAACATACCCCCCAACTGGATTTATTGCATGTCCTCATGCAATCTATTGCATTGATTTACTTTAATCATGATTTTATATTTTGAATTGTCTTGATTTTATATGAACTTTGGCTGATGTTAATTCTTCTTTCATCTTCGCATAATCATTTGATAACTTTGTTCCTTTTGCAAAGTGTCCTTTTGAAAAATATTTTATTGCAACATATTACTTTGGTTGGTTCTTGTGTAACAATGCTTTTATTATTTTGTGTTGCAACAAAAGGCTTTGAAAAAATTTAATCAGCCGTTCATTATATGATCATCATTTGCAAAACATGTAACATTTTGAATCATAATGCAATAGTAGTTGTTTGGAAAAGTATGTTGGTTAGGATGGCATGTGTATAAAGGACATATATGACATATGACAGGTGATAATGGAATATGCATGTCATATATATCGTGAAATGTGAATATGAGGTATGAACATGAATTCCCCTTCCAACTAGAGATATGACAATGTGAAAAAGGAAGTGAGGAACTTTCCAAAATTATAATTTTTAGCATTTTAAGGAATTGCATGACTAAAAATTAGAAAAACACATATCTTCACTTACCCTCAATGTACATGAGTTGTGGATGCTGAAGAGTGTGGCTGCTAATGCTATCAGATCATGGAGTATGTAAACAAAGGAATTTGGATCTGCTCCTATGTTCTCTTTGTTGATGACAAGGTTGAATATTTATTGCTATTATGACAAACTAATCTGCTACAAACTGCTGAAATGATGTAGTCTTCAATCGTTACAAAACTGATAGTACAATTCTAGTAATGCGAATAAATGTGTCGATGTTGAGCATGAAGAGAAGTCATTGGATTACCGACCATTGATGAATGTCATTGTCCAATGCGAGGCAACTCACCATTAATATAAATGAGTTCCAAGGTACCTAAGTACATCTTGAGAAGGGCGAATAGATGAACTGATGTTGAGCCACTTGCAAGATCCAACGATCAAGGGATGTTGGTGTATTCCCATGATTGCTGGTGAGAGAACCTGTCATTAAGGCATACAAGCCTCAAGGTACTACTAAGGACTCTAGCCTTGAACCTAGATAATGTGTTGATGTCGATAGGCCAAGACTTGTTAGAAGGGAGGCCTTAAGTAATCCTCCATCATCTAACGCGAGCATGAAACAATGATTTTGAAGGACTATGAATGAAAAAGTTCTACAGTGGATCAAGGTTTATTTGAAAAATGGAAAGAAAATGTAATGAATCATCTTTGTAGAGGAGATGAATGTTTTATTGTTGGGTTACAGGTTAGTGAAAGAGAGGCAGGAAATTATAATGAATGTGAAGGAAAATGAATAGTGGATCAATGTTTTATTTGAAAACATGGAAAGGAAAATGGAATGAAAAATTTATTGATTGAAGAAGTGGGAATACAATGAAGCATCTGAAAGCTTTCAAGTGATGAATATGATCTAACATCATGTGCTCATTTCATCTTTGTTGTTGCTTTGATCATTTTCTTATGAAAGAAATGCGGTCTCTGAGAGGCTTTTCAATGATGTGATGGATATGATGACATTCTCCCCCTGGCTTACCCAAAAGCATGTCCTCATGCTTGAATTCTAATCTTTGATGTTGCTCTGAGGATGTATTTATGAAATGAGTTCTTTAAAAGACATTGTTTGCTTGTGGTCATCTATTTATCTTCCTGGAACTTGCAAAAACTTAGTACTTTTTCTGCAATGAAATGTAATTTTATCATAAGAGAGAGGTGATAAATCTATCTATTTATGAAATTTACACAAAAACACTAAGAATTGATACTAATAGAACAAATTCAAGAACGAAAACCAAAAGAATTTTTACCTGTCTTAGAATTAGTGCCTCAAGTTACCTGTTGTGTCTTTTCAGCAATTTCTTCATTCTTTACTGTTTCAAACTCTGATGATAGCTTTCTCATTGTGTATATCTCATCGTGATATTTCCAATGACACTTGAATCATCGAAATCCAATGTCGTATGAGAAAGTTACGCTGATTTGAAATTTGGGTGAAACAATTAAAATTGTCATGGTATTTTTGAGTGACAAAATTATTGGCCAGCTGCAGAATTGCGCATTTTCTGTAAAACCTTCCATGGCTGAACATACTGAAAGATAAAATTAGGTCAACATCTATGCAAAACACTTTGAGCAATTTTTGAACAATCTTATTACATCACTAAATCATGACCATTCTAGGAACAATAAGAGGTGTCAAAATTGGACTCTTTGTAAAGGATTCCAATAAACATCCAACAACGCATAGGTTCCTGGAATCAATCTTGAACCAACAATTCCAAAGAAATTAGTAAGATATCTAGAACCTCATACATGCTATAGAAACAAAATGGTCTCGCCAAACTGAGAAGTATACATGAATTCAGTGTGTTTTATACACTTGTCAGAAGCTTATTTTTATGCAATTTTAATTCCTTGTTGAAATGCCAAATTTTTTTAGCAAGAATCGTGGCTCCATCTTCTGGTTCTAAAACATGAATAATATGATTTAATTTTAACAACTGCAACATACCTATTGATCCAAAATGGATTTAGAATATACTTTTAAGTCTAAAAATGTTCCTCATAAAGGAAAATGAAAGTCAAAGGATGCTCTTGGAAATAGTCCCATTGCATAGATCTTTTCAATCTGAATCTAATGCAATTTGAATGGGCTAAAATGGACTTCGGATGAAGAAGTTATCACAATAAGAATTTTTCCCATTATCCTTAGGAAAAGGAGACAAATCCTTATTAAAAGGAGCTTAAGGCTTTATATGCAAATATCGCATCGTAATGTTAAAAGACCTGGCCTTAAGGACTTGCAATAGTGGCAGCGCGATTGCACGTCAGGCGTTGGATCAGGTGTGCAGATCAACGTTCAGGATCTGATCGGCAGATCGACATCGGTGATATGAAATCGCATTGCAATGTTCCATGGTATATGTAAAGAACCCCCCGACCATTGTGATTGCAATATGCGATTGTGATGGGCGTTGGCGATCAGCGATCAACGATCGGCACAGTCAAAGGGAAGACCCTCGGGGTCATTGCAACAACGATATTGCAATATGTCGATATAGCGATGGGGCCAATAGCGATACACCGATACCAGTGATCGCCGATCAGCGATCGGATCGCACAAATATAAAGGGTCATTGACACAGTGCAATTGCGATTAGCAATCAGGGTGCAGACCCGAAAGGGTTTATAAATGTGGCTACATATTATTTGAAGTCTGGATTTTTGGATTTTCATTGTATTCCCGTGTATTGATGTTTTTGGTCATTTCTTAGGTTTTAAGCATCCCGCCTATGCGATTGCGATTTGTGATGACATGACGGACCCAATAAGCTTATCAATGCGATTGAATGCATTTTGAGTTCTGATTAAACACTCCAATGATGTGTTTTCGCCAATTTTCTTGTGTATTTTTGTTATTTGGCTATTTTGGGAGTGAAGGCCACAGAAAGGGCCACTGATCCCTTTGTAACTGTCCCTATTCTAAAATCATTGTGCCACACTGTGAGCGGGCATTTTATAACAATGGTGCGTTGTAACAGGAATGCGTTATATGCAAAGGGCCAAAGAGCCAGATGGTCAGTCGCAGAGCCAGAGAGCCAGAGAGCAAGAGGGCCAGTCGAAGAGGAAGAGGGATGATTACACACAGAGAAATGAACAGGAAGTCGCAGAGCCAGAAGGATTCTTCAAAGGCCAGAGAGCCAAGCGAAGAGGCTAGTTTTTTCCCTTCCGAGAGTTGAAGGTTGCTGAGATTCGCTTGGAGGTCGAGCGAACCTTTGATAACACAGAGAGGCAGAGTTATTCTCAGGAGAAGCACAGAGAAGCCCAAGAGGCTCAGAGATGCTTGAATGTTGAGTGTAAGCCCAGAGGAGGCATTCTACAGAGTCGGGATCAATTAGAAGTAGAGGGTCACTTGGAGGTCAAGCGAAACTAGAAGCTCCTAAGAGCCAAGAGCCAAAACTGAGAGCTAGAGCCAGCGCCGAGAGCCAGAGCCAGCGCCAGAGCTCAGAGCCAAATCCAGAGCCAGAGCCAAGAGCTAGAGTGAGAGCCAGAGCCGAGAGAACATCAAACAGATCGAATTGATCAAGTTTTTGCTGGTGTTTGAAGTGTGTTGAACATAGAAGAAGGATTCCAGAGACAATACATAATTCTGAGGGAGTCAGAAAGGCTAGAAGCTCAAGAAGCTCAGAGAACTGACTGAAGGAGTCAAGTCTAGAGAAGCCGAGATATGTCTACGAAGTATGGACAACCAGCGGGATAAGATGGTATTTCTAAACCCTTAGGTTCAGTGTAAACCAATGGAGTTGAGTGTGCAGCTTGTAAAATAATTTAAGCCATAATCCCAAAGGGCCTAGTCGAGTTGATTAGAGCTCAATGAGACGTAGCCCAAGATATCAGGGTGAACTCCATATTATATCATTGTCTTATGGTTTGTTTACTTGTTGCATCTTATTGTTATGTGCATGATGTTTATTTGTTGCACTTTCTCACTATTATATGCTACATATCAGTTTAAGTAAATAAACTTAAGGCATTTGCTGAGTTAAAAAAAAAACACAAACATATACCTCTTTCAAGTTATTTAATTCCACATTTATCAAGCATAAGATAGATCTTGGGAATATATAAGCTTTGGAGTGGGAGAGGTTCTTGTAAGCTGACAAGAAGCCTTTAATGCCCCATTTCAGATAAGGTGGTATCAGAGCCAAAGATTGATTAAACCCACCTTCAAAGAAGGTTATATCAGAACTGGTTATACCAGAGAAAATGGTACCATAATGCAAGTGGTATCAGGGGTGGATGCTTGATTGATAGAGCAATCTATTTGCTTGTTTAACTTGAAAGGTGTTCAAACGGTAGCAAGGATTTTTTTGTTTGATTGTTTGTAAACTGACTGTTGTTGAGTTTGCAAAGGTTCAGGGAAAGCTACTGTTAGCTAAGTCTAGGAGAGGACAAGAAGGAAGAAGGGTTGAAGGCATTCTTCTTATCCCAAAGGACCTCAAAGCAATCCTTGAAGCATAAGAGGTTTGTTGCAAATGGTTGCTTAAATAAGTTCTTTGTTAATCTTATTTGAAGTTATTTTGTCCATTCTAATAATGACAACTTCTACAGGTGAGTCCTCAAATTCTTATTTCTTCACAAGAGTCTTTGATGAAGACATGAAGAAAGACTTGTTCATCATGATAGATATGTGAGAGAAATGTATGAATATGGAAGGAAGAGCACCGAACTTAGAGAGCAGTTGAATTCCATGAAGGAAGAGAAGCAGTTGCTTTCTGACAAATTGCAGGAAATGGAGAGGAAACTCCATATTGCAAACATGAACATGAAAATGATGCATGAGTTGGAGACACAACCCTTTGTTGCCAAAGAAGCCTTAGTCAAGTATCAGCTTGAAGAAGAGGTAAACAATTCCTATTTGTCTTCAATTTCCTCTAAGAATGTTTATATTGGTTCTTTTAAAAAACATACCAGAGGCATAGGTTCCAAGTTAATGTCCAAGATGGGCTATGAAGGAAAAGGCATGGGAAAACATGCACAAGGTATTGTTGAACCAATAATAGTTGAGAAAAGGCCTAAGTATTTGGGTCTTGGCTATGGACAGTCTTATGGAGAAAGTTCCAAAGCTACCATGAAGGCCATTGAAACAATTCCAAGGAGTTTCATGTCAGGTCTTCTACCTCAAAAGTGTGAAGATTGTATTCTTGGGGAATGCAATAGCTTGTAACATCACTTTCAAGAAGAAGGTGTTCATCAGCATGCACTTGAACCAGAGAGTTGTGGAAACTCTGAAACCATTGAAGAGGTTGATGGTGTTCCAAAGGGAGCCACTTCTTCATTCAATTCACCTCCTCATGAAGGAAATAAATGTGAAAGAGAAAGGTATAAATCTAGTTCTAATCATATTCCTTTTGATTATGTAAAGCATGATAAATTCCCATATAAGCATGGGAAAAGGATTGCATGTTCCTTTTGTGGTTTGGTTAACCATAATGTTTCTAGATGTTGGAAGAGAATGGCCACATACAAGAAACTATTGAAGGAAAGGAAGCAAGAAGCCAAAGGTCCATTGGACAAGGCAAATCATGTTGTCAAGAGGATGCACATGTTTTCCACTTACTGCCATAAGCAAGGGCATATTGCTGAAAAGTGTTGGACTCTGAATCCAACAATGCTTCCACGAAACTTGAAGAAGGTGGAAAGAGAAAATGGCAGGAATGGAAAGAAAGATTCCATGGTTGATGTGTTTCAGGATGATTCACATGTTGATGCAGATGTGCAGACAAAGGTAACACCTTTGAAATGGATTGGTAAGAAATGGTTATAGTTCTTATCCAATTAAGATTGCATGTCTATTATGCATTTATTTGCATTTCTTTGTTAATGGAATGCAAGTTGCAAGTTTTTACCAAGAAGGTGAATGGAAAAAGTTGAGTAGGAGACTCACTTTATTGCTGCAACATTATATTCATTTCAGCTTCGAAAGTACAGTGCTTAAGCGAAAGTTGAAGGATGAAATGCATGCATAAGCATGATATGCATGACCACAGGGATGTTGATGATTCCCTTGTATTTAAACATGTATGTGTGATTAACTTGAAAGGTTGTTTGCTTTGTTTGTAAACATGCATGTAATGCAATATTTTCTTGAGAAAAGTTGATTTGGTCTCCAAGATGGAGATAATGATGAAGTGTTTCATATTTTGAAAAGAATCCTTGAGATTTTTTCTACATGCTAGACTTGAAGCATCAATTGTTTTAAAGGTATGTTTTATTGGCTTGTTATCTAGTCAATCATTTGTATGCATATGTAAGACATGGAGGTAATTCACAAGATGTGAAATCTGTTTCTTTTGTTGAAGCAAGAGTTTAGGCCATCCAGTGGTTGTCTGTAATCTTGTTGTTGTTAATAGTTGTTGTTGACAGTATTTCAAACAGGTACAAATGAAAATTTTGTGAAGCAGACGTAACTTCACATTGGTTTTAGCCACCTTGGATCAATGATCAAGGAAGAGAAGTTCAAACTACCTTCTGTGACCTTCTTAGCAGGAGTTCTGCAGTAAGTCAAGGAGGAAGACAGTTCTTCCCAAGAGGACTAGCACATCCAGGAAGGAAAGTGGTCAAAGACTTTAGTTCAGAGGAACTATGCAAGGCAAGTGTATGGAGGCTGAAAAAAGAGGGTGATGTTACTCTCATTTACTATTCAGATCAGTATATCAATCTTTTGGAGACCAAAATATTTTTAGTGGGAAGGCGTGATCCAAAATGGATCTAGAATAGACTTCTAAGTCTAAAAATATTCCTCACAGAGGAAAATGGAACTCAAGGGATGCTCTTGTAAATAGTCTCATTGTATAGATATTTTCAATATGAATCTAATGCAATTTGAATGGGATAAAATGGACTTCGGATGAAGAAGTTATCGCAAAAAGAATTTTACCCATTATCCTTAGGAAAATGAGGAAAATCCTTATTAAAAGGGGCTTAAGGCTTTATATGCAAATATCGCATCGCAATGTTAAAATACCTGGTCTTAAGGAATTGTGATAGTGGTAGCGCGATTGCACGTTAGTCGTTAGATCGGGTGTGTAGATCAATGGTCAAGATCTGATCGGTGGATCGACATCGGCAATATGATATTGCATCGCGATGTTCCATGGTATATGGAAAGAACCCCTAGGCCATTGCGATTGCGATCGGCATCGGCGATTGATGATCAACACAGCCAAAGGGAAGATCCTCGGGGCCATTGCGATAGCGATATTGCGATATGTTGATATAGCGATGGGGCCGATAGCAATACGCCGATATCGGCGATCAAATAGCACAAATATAAAGGGTCGTTGACACAGCGCGATTGTGATTAGCGATCAAGGCACGGACCTGAAAGGGTTTATAAATGTCGTTACATATTATTTGAAGTCCAGATTTTTGGATTTTCAATATATTCTCGTGTATTGATGTTTTTGGCCATTTCTTGGGTTTTAAGCATCCCACTGTGCAATTGTGATTTGTGATGATAGGACGGACCTGATAGGCTTATCAATGCGATTGAATGCATTTTGAGTTCCAATTAAACGCTCCAATGATGTGTTTTCGCCATTTTTCCTGTGTATTTTTGTTATTTGGCTATTTCGAGAGTGAAGGGCACAGAAAGGGCCGTCGATTCCTTTGTAACTGTCCCTGTTCTAAAATCATTGTGCCATGATGTGAGCGGGCATTTTATAACAATGGTGCATTGTAACAGGAATGCGTTATACGCAGAGAGCCACAGAGCCATAGAGCCAAATGGCTAGTCGCAGAGCCACAGAGAAACAGAGCCAGAGGGCCAGTCGAAGAGACAGAGGTATGATTACACACAGAGAAACGGACAGGAAGTTGGAGAGCCAGAAGGATTCTTCAAAGGCCAGAGAGTCAAGCAAAGAGGGTAGTTTTTTCCCTTCTGAGAGTTGAAGGTTGTTGAGATTCGGTTGGAGGTCGAGCGAACCTTTGATAACATAAAGAGGCAGAGTTATGCTCAAGAGAAGCATAGAGAAGTCCAAGAGGCTCAGAGATGCTTGAATGTTGAGTGTAAGCCCAGAGGAGGGAGTCTGCGGAGTTGGGATGACGCAGAAGCAGAGGGTCGCTTGGAGGTCAAGCGAAACTAGAAGCTCGTAAGAGCTAAGAGCCAAAGCCAAATCCAAAGCCAGAGCCAAAGCCAAGAGCCAAAGCCAGAGCCGAGAGCCGAGAGCTAGAGCCAGAGCCAAGAGAAGAGCAAAGAGATCGAATTGATCAAGTTGTTGTTAGTGTCTGAAGTGTGTTGAAGACAGAAGAAGGATTCCAAAGACAATACAGAATTTTGAGGAAGTCAGAGAGGCCAGAAGCTTAAGAATCTCAGAGCACTGACTGAAGGAGTCAAGTCCATAGAAGCCTAGATCTGTCTGCAGAGTATGGACAACCAGCGGGATAAGATGGTATTTCTAAACCCATAGGTTTAGTGTAAACCAATGGAGTTGAGCGCAGAGCTTGTAAAAGAGTTTAAGCCATAATTCCAAAGAGCCTAGTTGAGTTGATTAGAGCTCAACGAGACATAGCCCAAGATATCAGGGTGAACTCCATATTATATCGTTGTCTTATGGTTTGTTTACTTGCTACATCTTATTGCTATGTGCATGATGTTTATTTGCTACACTATCTCACTGTTATATGGTGCATATCAGTTTAACTAAATAAACATTAGGCATTTGGTTAGTTAAAAACAAACACAAACATACACCTTTTTCAAGTTATTTAATTCCGCATTTATCAAGCATAAGATAGATCTTGGGAATATATAAGCTTTGGAGTGGGAGAGGTTCTTGTAAACTGACAAGAAGCCTTTAATGCCCCATTTCAAGCACCTATTTTTAAAACCCAATTTAAGAATCTCTATACAAAGGGAATACTGGGTCTTCTAGCTTTTTTGTCGGATTCTCCTCTTAAAAAAAATAAATTCTTTTTGCAAAATTGCCCATTAAAATTCCATGAAAACCCTTCTCTGTTTGCAAAATTTCTTATAAAATTGCTCACTGTATAAAAATTGGCAAACTGCGTATATAAAATTTAGATTATACATTAGGGTTTGATTACAATAACTAATGATTGGAAATTGGTTTCTGCTGAAATCACGAAAGTTCAAACCCTGATTTTCAGAACAACCTAACCCTCTACAGTTGCGATTTAATTTGCAAAGATTTGGTTATGACTGCAAATCAATTTTGAAAGATATGAATGTAACGTTTCAAACTGGAAACTTATTGCAAATGGACAATTGGAATTATGACTTCACTTTACATCAACAACTGGTGATATGACTAAAGCTTTCTACCTTTTGCAAACTAACTTTGGGGTCTGAGAAGTAACTAACCAGGAGTTAACACTGGCATGACTTGTGATCTTTGGAGATTTGTCGAGAACAATATTAACACTTTGACTTCAACCTTCAGAGTTTAAATAACCTCACAATCGTTTTTATGCCTAAACATATGGATTACATGCAAAATACTTGGATTCTGATGAGGATTTGTTTATATGTGTTCCTTTCCTACTTGGACCATGTAATTCTCCTTTGTTTGCGTTATTTAGCCAAAGATACTCTGCCTTTCTCTTGTGTTATCTCTACAGGCTTCTTTCCTTTTTTACAATCCTCTACACATCAAATAGTAATTTGTGGTTCTTTTATTATCAACCTGTGTAACTTCACTATAGAAACATTTCTATTTAGCCTAAGCTTCTTCAAAGATGGGCATCTTGCAGCTAATCTTTCAAGTGCATCAAAAGTTATTGGGCCCTCCAAACAATCAAAACAAAGAGATCTTAGAGACATCAAAGTCTCAAGAAAGCAACCCAGTGAATCATGTATCTCGTCGTCATCAAGTGTGGTCAATTGCCTACATTTTCTTGCGATCAAAGCGAGGCCACTTGTGTTGAATCCATCACAACAAACCATAACAAGCTCCTTGAAATATACGAAGGAATTTGCAAGCAGTGTGAGATCATAATTTGTGATAGTCATCCTCTTCAAGTACAACCTCTCATGTGATGGATACAGCAAAATCATAATTCTTTGATCATGCTGGAGAATATCTTGGCGTGATTTCTTCCTCTTGAAGATCAGGGAAATGGGATCCTATCCTTCCATCATGGCCACAATTGTTTGTATATTAAATTCTAAGTCTATTTTTTTCATACAATCTCGCAAATAAGGCTCCACAAAACCCAGAAAATTTTTCAAACAGTTACGAATTTTGAGGAAATCTCCCACGTTAAACGTAATTCACCCCATACTGAGAACCCATGTTTTAGATTTTTGAGATTCATTTACATTTGGTGACAGAATGCGTTTTAAAAATGACTGGTAAAAACTGTTACATTTTCTGGGATATTATTTGGTAAAAACTGTTACATTTTCTGGGATATTATTTCTTTGTGCCGGGCGTCTGGGCAGCTTCATACAGCTAAATTGTTGTGTGTGAAATGGTGGTCCTCTTTGGCAGTTGGCTACGGTGGTCTGGAGTGATGGCCTGTATGGCATCGTTTGTAAGTCTCGGCAGATTTCATTGTATCGAACAAAAAAATTTATATATGTTTTTTTTAATGCTCTCGGCCCTAGTTAAATGTTTTATTATGTATGGGCTTTTACATATCGTGCCTTTTATTTCTTATTGGTTTTGTTTTTTTATTGTATTTTGTTTTAGTTTTTTTTTTATATTTTATTTGTTTTAATGGTTTTATTTATTTATTTTTATGTTTGCTTTATTGTTTTAAAAATTGTGTTATTTTGTTTTTATTTTT
>APFE030661865.1:81585-93777 GCA_000404065.3 Pinus taeda | reverse complement strand
TTTGTAAGCATATTTCAGTATTTTACATTAATGAAATGAAGTATTATTTCCACTGCATCTCTGTTTTTATGGTTATCTCTGTAATTTGTTGTGTTCGTGTTTGAATCCGGATCATCTGATCTCATACCATTGAAGATAGGAAGTACATATGGAGATATATTCTTCATATGAACATTGATATCATTTTCTTGAATGGGAAATCCAAAAGGATCTTCACCATCTCCATCCATTTCTTCTACCTGAAAAACTAGGAATTCATGACATGGATTGTTTTTTTATATTTTTTTTTTTTGGAGTGAATGGGGGTTTTGTTTTATAAATGTTTTATATTTTCTAATTTCTCTCTAAATGCAAATAACCTTAATGAAAATGCTTTCTAAACAATCTTCCTAACTAGTTACATCTAAGTATGCTTCCCCGGCAACGACGCCAAAATGTAGGGTGTTTTAATTGTCTGTTAAATCCCTATTATTTAACTTGTCAACCCGAGGGTTTCGTAAACCTAGAAGAAAACTAAAATATATGGGACCTCAAATGAGACTGTTGTAGGAGGCTTGTTTAGAATGGAAATGCATATTACAACTAGAATCAAAGAAAACTTAATTAAACTAATCTATGAACAACTATAAGAAGAAAATATAAAATAACTAGAAAGCAAGTAAAGTATGATAATGTAGAAAATGAAATCACACTTGCATGGAAGTAAAAACATACTTGCAGGAAAGGAAATAACAAAAATAAAACTATGTTACAGTTGTATGCAAATTGTGGTTGATGGGGATCCTTCCATTCCTCAATGAGCACACATGAACAACTACCACCTCTTAAGAATCGCACAACACTCATAACTCATAAATGAAAGAAAATTATATTATTCATGTTGAATGATAAATCTAATGCTAATGAATAACTAACAACTGTTAGCTTCCTTCGAAGGATGCTTCTCCTATTTATACATGAATTAGGGATATCTACTCAATAAATGTAGATCCCTTAAATATCTACTAGATCCATACTTGTCTCAACTTATCCCTAAATACTAGATACAAATCCCATGACTCATAAAGATCTCCATGATATTTCTCCTTGGAATCTGGCCCACCCCTTGAGTTGAAATTCGAATTTGATCTTGGGAGGGCACATAAGGGTGCCTTGGAAGCTTCCAAATTATCTACACATCATCAAACCCTACCGAATTTTAGGTATAAGAAAATACATGCTATTTTTCTAACTTTTAATCATAAATTCACTTTAAATACTTGAAATTAATAACTTTGGAAAATACAAATATGAATCCATATGGTAAATTATGGAAATGTAAGGTTATGTGATGACAAGGCAATGAAATGAGGCAATAAAATAAGAATGGAGGTGAATGTGTATAACATTTTGAAGATTTTTTGGAGGCCCAACAGTAACAAAATTTAAGATGGATGGTTTAAAGAAAGGCGTGGAAGCTAAGATGGATGGTATAGAAGAAAAACTTAAAGGCAACATGGAAGATTTGAAGACAAATTTGACAAAGTTGCTACTAGAAATGCTTACTAATGGTGAAAGGGTAGTAAAGGAAACTCATGATGAGAACAAAAGAAATGTTAATCATGATTTCATAGACTCTAACGTTGGATTGAAAACCCACCATATTCCAAAGATTGATATGAGGAATTTTGATGGCAAGGATCTTATAACATGGATATTACAGATGGAGCAATATTCTGATCCTCATAATGTGCAAAACACACAAAAGGTACATATTGCAACTTTATATTTGGAACAAAATCAGTTTGTATTGTATCGATGGCTTTGCTTTCGTAAAAAAAAAAATTCACTTGGGAAAATTTTACAGAAGAAATGATAGCACATTATGAGGATACAAAAAGCAACACCTTTTTTAGCCAATTGATAAATCTCAAACAAAAGGGTTCAATGATGGAGCACATTGTTGAATTCCAAAAATTGAATATAAGGGTAAAAGATATTCTAGAGGAGCATAGGATTGATGTGTTCATAGGCACTTTAAAGGATAACATCTAATATGAGGTTCCCCTCTGGGAACTTGATTCATTGGAGAAGACATTCAAGTTGGCAATAAAAATGGAAAGCAAAATTATGGCAAAAAGGAAGCCTACCACTCACAACTGTAAATATGGAAGTGTTGTTTCCCCTAGCCTTCCACAACCTACAAGGTTAACACCACAAAAATTGGAAGAAAAAAGAGCAAAAGGGTTTTTCTACAGTTGTGATAAAAAATACACTAAAGGTCATAAGTGTGCTGAGAAGAAATTATTTTACAAAGAATTTGAAGAGGAGGAAGAAAAGGAACTAGAAACATCAAAAGAAGAGGATATACACCAGGAACAAACCCTAGAGAAAGAAGAAATGAATCCGGCCATATCTTCTAATGCATTGGCCAGAATTACCACTCGTCAAACTATCAAGATAGAAGGACATATCAAAAAGAAAAAGGTAATAGTGTTGATTGATTTGGGTAGTACCCATAATTTTATTCATTGTAAGACAGCCAAGAAATTGAATTGCTTCTTGTATCCTGCGCCAGAGTGTCAAGTGGCGGAGCCATAAATTTCTATAGAAAGTGCCATAATATCAAGCTACCGATGGGAGAATATGTATTGAATAGCCCAATGCTTTCCATTCCAATGGGTGGTTCTGATGTTGTATTAGGAGTCCAATGGATACAATCTTTGGGTATGATAACTTTTAATTTTCGAGAACTTTTCATGAAATTTTTTTAGGAAGAAAAGGAAGTTGAATTAAGGGAATGACAATGAGGCGTGATTGCACAATTATGTTCGCTAGAAGTTCCCACATTGAAAAAATCTATTTCTCCAGATCTCAAAAAAGTCTTGGACAATCATTCCAAGGTATTTGAGACTCCCAAACGCCTCCCACATATTCGTGATCATGATCATGCTATTCATTTGATTCAAGGAAGTTTTCCTCCAAACATCATGTGTTACAGATATCCCTATGCCCAAAAGAGTGAAATTGAACATATGGTTGTAGAAATGGTAGAGGCTGGTATAATTCAACCTAATCAAAGTTCTTGCTCTACTTCGATAGTATTGGTGCACAAGAAGGATGGATCATGGCACATGTGTCTGGATTACAGGGAGCTCAACAAGCTCGCTATTTAAGATAAATTTCTCATTCCTGTCATTGATGAATTATTGGATCAATTTCATGGATCAATTTACTTCACCAAGTTGGATCTTCATTCAGGATATCATCAAATCATAATGAAGACTGAAGACATTCTGAAAACAGCATTTGGAACTCATGAGGGTCATTATGAATTTTTGGTCATGCCTTTTGGCCTTACCAATGCACCTTCTGCATTTCAAGGTTTGATGAATTCCATTTTCAAACCCTTCCTTAGAAAAATTGTGTTAGTATTTTTTGATGGTATACTAATCTACAACAAGTCTCAGAAGGATCATGTTCAACATGTTGATAGGGTGCTCAAACTATTGGAGGAGAAATAACTATATGCAAAAAACTCCAAATGTTTTTTTGGAGTACAAAAGGTGGAATATCTGGGTCATATTGTATATCATGAAGGTGTTAAGGTAGACCCTAGAAAAATTAAATCCATTAAGGAATGGAAAATCCCCACATCCATAAAGCGTCTTCGAGAATTTCTCGGGTTGACAGGGTATTATCACAAGTTTGTTAAGAATTATGGGAGAATAGCAGCGCCTCTAACAACATTATTGAAGAAAGATGCATTTTCATGGACTCCATAATCAACAAAGGCCTTTGAACATCTTAAAGAGGCAATGTGCCAAGTATCGGTCTTAGCTATGCTAAACTTCACAAAAATCTTTATTGTGGGATGTAATGCCTCGGTAAATGGAATTGGTGTTGTTTTAATGCAAGAAGAAAGACCCATTGCTTTCAAAAGTCATCCATTCAAAGGAAATTATTTACACAAAGCTATTTATGAGAAGGAAATTTTGGCAATACTACATGCACTTAAGAAATTACGACCCTACCTAATGGGAAAACACTTCAAGGTAAAAATGGATCATGATACTCTTAAATACTTGTTAGAACAAAGATTATCATCAAAAGAGAAGAAAAAATGGGTCACAAATATGTTAGGTTATGAATTTGAAATCATCTACAAAAAAGGGAATCAAAATGTTGTGGTAGATGCACTCTCAAGAAAGGATGAGGATGTGGAAGCATTGCTTTGCGCTATTTATATTCTCCAACCAGATTGGATAAGCAAAGCAAGGGATGAATGGAAGAATGACGAAGAAGTGTAGGCACTCATTCAAAAGATACAACAAGATCCCAGTACCTATGATACATTTAGCTGGAAAAATGATTTGTTACGGTACAAAGATCGCCTATAACTATGTAATAATTCCCAACTCAAACAAAAACTTCTTATGGAATTGCACACCTCTCCCTTAGGAGGGCAGTCGGGATTTTTAAAAACTTACCATGGGGTTAAGAAGGATTTTTTTTTGGGATGGCCTTAAATCTGATATTCTAAAGTTTGTGGCAGAATGTTTGGTTTGCCAACAAAATAAAGTTGAAACAATTAAGACCCTAGGTTTATTACAACCTTTATTCATTCCAAGTCAATGTTTGGAGGAGGTTTCAATGGATTTTATCATAGGTTTACCCAAGTCCAAAGGAAAGAGTGTCATCATGGTGGTAGTTGAAAAACTTACCAAGTATGCACACTTTTGTGCATTATCTCATCCATTTAAATCCATTACAATTTCTACTGCATTTATGGAAACAATTCAAAAGCTACATGGAAACCCAAAGATTATTGTAAGCAACAGAGATCTCATTTTCACTGGAAATTTTTGGACAAAAATATTTTCTTGTCTTGGTACTGAGTTAGCTCATAGCTCATCTTATCATCCTCAATCTAATGGGAAAACTGGAATAGTAAACAAATGTTTGGAAGGATACATTCGTTGCTTTGTATCTGATAAACACACACAATGGGTCAAATGGTTGCCTCTGGTTGAATGGTGGTATAGCACTTCCTTCCATACTGCAGCAAAAATGACCCCATTTATGGCACTTTATAGATATCATCGACTGCCATCACATCATATTTAAGAGAAAATTCTAAGGTTGAAGCAATAGAAGATCACATCAGGCATCAACAATAAGTTCTCCAACTCTTAAAGGATGACCTCACTTTGGCACAAAATAGAATGAAACAATAGGCAGATCAACATCGCAACGAAATAAGTTTTGATGTAGGTGACTGGGTATTTCTATGGCTACAACCATATAAACAAATGTCCATCAAGCAAGCTAAGAAGGATAATAAATTATCACCAAAGTAGTATGGTTTGTACAAGGTGTTGCAAAAGATTGGTACCATGGCATACAAATTGGAGCTTCCTGCAGCTTCTTAAGTGCACCCAATTTTCCATCATTCATGCTTAAAGAAGGTTATAGGTGAGAAGCTCCCATTTCAAACAATATTGCCAGAACTTGATGAGGATGGAAAAATCATATGGAACTTGAAGCAATCATAGAAACAAGAACTCAACAGCTACGAAATCGATCAATTTCGAAGTATCTCATCAAGTGGAAGAACTTACCCGCTGAAGATTCCACATAGGAGGATGAGAATTTTATACAGAAGCATCCATAACTACTCAAGCATTGAGGACAACAAGTTTTTGAAGGAGAGGAGCATGTTAGGTCCTTATAATACTAGTGATTCTCCCATTACTATAGTCATTGTAGCCCTTATTGTTATTGTTGTGCCCCTATTGTCCCCATATTGTTATTATTGTGCCCCTATTGTCCCCATATTGTTATTATTGTGCCCCATAGAAGCCCATTATTGTTATTGTTGTGCCCTTATATTAATATTGTTATGTCAGCTTTGATTATATTGTGACCCCTTAGACTCCTATATATAGAAAGGTGGTTTTGTCATTTGTGTCATCCAAGAATTGTTCATTTGTGTAATTTAAAGGAGGTTTCCCCTCGAAGAGCCTGATTTTGAAGTCGTTGCTCTATCTTTTCTTCTATTTTGTGAGTTGTTTGCATAACATTTGGTGGCTGACTTGTTTGTTAGTGGTGCCAAGTAGATAGAGGGGATAAAAGAATTTGAGTGTTATGTAATACTCCAAACTAATTGGACCAGTACTATGTATTTCATGATAAAAATAAACTGACTTGCAATTCTGTTTGTAGTATGTTGTGGCAAGAGCTCCAACTCACCACGATATTCATGCATGTTTGTATGTTTTTTGGATCAACCTTATGTAATACAAGTAATGTGGTATATGAAATTCTTTAAACTCTGTTAATTTATAATATAACTTTTATGTTTATTGAGTGTAAAATTAGGGTTATTAGTATGATCATGGATTTCTTAATCACTAGATTATAATAAATATATTTTTATAAAAATAAGTAATGAAGTGCATTTATAATGCCGTATGATTTTTCAATACTCTAGAGTCCAAACAAATTGTATTGTTACCATGTTTTATGATAAAAACAAATTAACTTGCAGTTATGTTTGTATTATGGTGTGGCAGTAGCTTCAACTCACCACAATATCAATGCACATGATTCATTCAGATTTTGTAGCAGTAAGTTTACACGTTGTTTTGATTAACTGCATGGTAAAGCAATTTTTTAATCTCCGTCTATTTGTAATTTATGTCTATTGATTGTAAATTTGGATTACTACTACTGAATTTGATTTATATCTATTAAATTTACTATGCGGCCTCCATGTCAAAGCACCATTTTTTGTTATATACATATGCACTTAACTCCATGGAGTATTTGTCTTGTGTAATATGCACTTAACTCCATGGAGTATTTGTCTGGTGTAAATCAAGATTCAATAACTCCTCCATATCAAGCTCTAGTGAGCCAATGCATTAATTTCCATACTGTAACACAATTGTGGTTGTAATAGCTTGGCGATGGGGTGCATACAACACAACTGCGTGTTAATTCCAATAATATAGGACTCCATGCAAGCGCATGTCCATAACTTGTCAATTTGTACAGAGAATTAAGGTCTAGCATAAGCCTTTGCATAAATGAAAATGATATAAAGGCCATCTTAGAAGTCTATTATTCAACTCCAGATCAAAAAAATATGCACCGATGCAAAAAAAAGTTGTACCACAATGTAAATGTCAAAAAAAATTCTTTTGTACCACATTGTCATATACACCATTGCAGTCAATGAGGAAACTAAATACATTGAAAACTATCTATACTCTGTGCAAATAAACTAACCGCCTTACTAGTGATTGACGACATGGTGAAAACCTGCATCAATGGTGCACACGTGAGATTTTGCTAGCTTCCAAAGCCACTACGAAGTTGCATCATAGCCATGAGTGAAAATTTGTTTGGATTCAACTCTCGAAATGGTTGATGGGGCACTGAGCTCAATAACTATAGGCTTCAGAGTTTTAGTGGTGTTAAAATGAATATTGTTCTTGAAGCATAAACCTTACATACATTGAAAACTATCTATCATTTGTTCAAGTAAACTAACAACCTTACCAATGATTGACGACTTGGTGAAAACCTACATCATTGACACACACATGAGATTTCACTAGCTTCCAAAGCCACTACGAAGTTGCATCATGGCCATGAGTGAAAAATTACTTGGAATTTAGCTCCATTAATGGTTGGTGGGAGGCCGAACTCAATAATTATAGGCTTCATAGTGCCAAGTGTTAAAAAGAATATTGTTCTTGAAGTCAAAGTTCTCTATGTTGCACTATTTTGATTCTCCTACTACATGTTTTCTGAACCTGAATCATATGTATTTGGGCCTCTAATTTCGTGTTTTTCCCTCTCACTATGATGCTTAATTGTTACTATATGTGGATACACATGTCTGGTTACTGGGATGCTATTTCGCATCAGGGTGGATCATTTTGACATTTTGGTTGTCTATGACATTGGGCTGATTTTTTTGGATGATCATATGCCCCAAATATTTTGAAAGATGTACTGGTTTCATTTTACATTAATTGATTAAAAAAAAAAGGACCTTTCTCCCATTCAAAGAAAGGGGCAAGGGGCAAATATTTTGGCAAATGATATGATATCTTTATGTGTTTATATGATATGGTGTTTATCTAATATACAACATGTAAGAGAAAGGTGTTTTCTATCTAGCTTAATATACCACCTCTTCATAAAACACTGCCTTTTGGTAATATGAGCGGTAAACATTCCAAAGCTGCAAGGGAAGGAAGAGCAGTGGGAGGCTTACACACTTGGAATAAAAGTTTAAATTTCAAAGTTTCTCTCAAACAAATGCTCGTAAAAAAAAAAATTGCATAAAATTCTTACTTTCTTCTATGCTACCACCTTACCGCTTTTCCGTTGCAACATAAAGTGCAATTGCTAGTTATGAAGCCTTCAGTGATATCAACAACATTAATATATTTAATATGGATGTACTAATAAGAATAATAATTACTACCACCCAATTTAATACCTAGATATAATCCATATTAAAAATAGGCTTGAGAAACTTCAAAATTTTAAATTATGAAAAGGCCAAAATTTCATAATCTAGGAATATTCTCCATCTAAAACATGATATAATCTTGCGTACAATCTTATATTTAATTTATTAAAAAATCATTGATAAAATAACTAGATTCATCATTTATTAAAAAAATATTTACTCATTTGGTATCAGTCTACCTAGTGGTGCGTCGATTTCTTTTTTGCTGCACCGACACCAAATGAACTATCAAATGAACAGTCAACCGTTCCAAGTGTCACATTAACACAACACATAGAGTTTTTGTTATAGGAGAATTTATTAAGAGCTATACGTCATGTTATTAAATTTTAATTTAATTAGTTTAAAAAATTATTAAGTAAAAGTTATATATAATAATATGGTTTAATAAATATTATAATTTAATAATTTAAATGTTATATGTAATATTTTTATGAATTTAATATATAGTTTTATAATTAAATTAATTTTTTTTTCTCTGTAACAATTAATTCTATTAACTGCAAATCAAAATATTTTTACATATAGCGGAGGCTACAAGAGCACCTGAGAGCCTTCATCATTACAGAATTGCCTCATAGCTGTGAGAACTGGGGGAAAACAAAAACATACAGCCAACTAAATTGGCATTACAGTTAGACATAGACTGAGATACAAGAAGTGAAACAGATGAGCAAAACTGATGGCGAATGTCCAGGAGAAGAACGGACGCTTCGTCGGTGGGAGACCATAACCTGAAGTTGATGTCGTCAAGCCGAACTATGACCAAAATGTCTGGGTAATGCTTTCTGAGCACCCACCAAAGTACAAAAAGAGGCAAACCGCAACGCATGTTAATCATTTTCCTCTGCCTCCCCATGAGTCTCCTCGGCAACCTGACACGCGTCATCATGACTGAGAGGCTCATTGCCTTCCATCACCTTATCGAGGTCGGTTGTCCCTGCATCTGTCTCCGCTTCAATTGGGTCACTGTCAACCAGGGGAGGGATAACAGGGCGCAAGTTAACCTGCAAACCAGGCTCAATCTCCCGCTTGATACCCAGAGAATCCTCGGCCGAGGAGCGCTCACTGCTGTGAGAGGGGTTGGGCACAATGCAGGAAAGAGGGGCAACTTGGTTGTCTTCTTCCGACATGAGAATGGTGATCTGAGCAGAAATCAAAGGCTTATTCAAATTGCTCTGGAATTTAAAATGGGTAGATTGAAAGGCACTATTGGGAATCGGCTTGCGAGGAGGATTGCTGGGGGGAAGGTCCTTAGGAGAGGAAGAGAGGTTGGTGGGAGAAAGAGTTGGGTTGGCACGAGGATTGACTGACGGCCGCTTGCCATTGCCAGGGCGGTCACCCGAGCGAATTCGCTTCCCATGGCGCTTCATTTTGCCAACCCACGGAACAGACATAGAAAAATCAAAAGAACAGAGCCTAAAACCAGAGGAATGACCCAATTGAACCCGAGGCCCGTAAGTGCAAACAATTGAAGCCCGAGACCGAGAAGCAACACAGACAAAACTGATATTACATATAACAGACCACTTACCCCAAGCCACTGAACTAATTCCTCTGTGGAGCGCGCAGGGGAATTCGAGGTGCTACAAGTTCAAACCCGAGCGAGCCTTAATCTTGCCTCTGAAGACCGGCACATTCACATCTTCACACCATAACTGAAAACCAAACCTAGAACCAGAGTCGTGAACGCTGGAGGTGGTATGAACGTATGGAAACGCCATGTATTTAACCATCAACAGGCGGCGTCGAAGCGCGTCCGACATTAATGTCGCCGGCCTGCCCTGTCCTGCAACCATAAAAGCATTCCCTCTGCGAGCGAGTGTGATCTGGGACGCCACGCTGCTTAGCAAGTGGCAGTACCTGGGTTCTTTATATTGCATGAAGACCATTAAATGCCAAACCGTCACCCCGGGATATATTAAATTAATTTCTAAAATATATATTAATTATTAGTTTTTAAATTAATAATAAAAAAACAAAATTTTCATCATAAAAATCTGGATAAGATGTATAACGACAAAATATTTCAAAATAAAAATATTGCAGAAATATCGAAGCAATAGCAATATTGGAGGTCAAAATCAGCCGTTTAAGTTTGTCTACGTGAGTGGCGTGTGTTATATAGGCCTTTTCAGAGTCTTCACGGGATGGGAGAAGGCGCGTGGAATTTAACATCTCTGATGGACAGCAGAAGCAACGACGAATCTTCCTGTCCGTAAATAAAATAACAACGGAATTACAGGCTTTCCCGGTAATAAGTCAAGCAAAGTCTAATTGACTTGTTGACTTAGAAGTTTCCTTGCCATTTCCCTCACATCCACTTTATCTAATTCCATCTCCCTTCCTCTTCTTAATGGATTTGGGGAAACCCTCTTCATACGTTTGTTATCATCCGCTTGCCCTGATAAGCTGAAGTCGCCACTCATTCATTTTATCTCCAACAGAAGTGTAGTGCAGAGCATGAGAATACGTGCGCTTCTCTATAGCAATTCAATGCCTCTCACTCTTCATCTTTGCCTCCTTGTTGCATATGCCCTCCTCCTTTTCCTCTGCTCCATAACTTCATGTCTCGCCGGTCGATACCAGGATTGCTCTCTGGATCCATTTCTATGTGGGGACTTCCCCATCAAATATCCTTTTGGGAAAAATGGCAGCGGATGCGGTGACCCTGACTTACAGCTTGTCTGTGACATGAGCGGCCATCCTCTGCTTAATATCAGTGGAAACGAATATCGCATATTGAGGCCCACGGACTTAGAGATTAATGACTATCAAAAACACATGACAATTGTTAACAATAATCTGTTTGGGGATAAATGCAGTTTATCAGGTAACTACTCTCAATTCTGGAGTTCCGACTCTCATTTTAGGGTTCTGGATACAAATCATGACATTAATCTCACCCTTTGGAAGCATTGCAATGAAATACCTGATCAGAACAGTATTAATTCATGTGGTGATCAGTGGCTCTACAGTTTTAATCTACCTTTAAACTGGAAGACTCCCTCCTGTTTTGTATTTCAACTTCCAGTTGTGAGATCCCTAGTTGATTTCGATGATATTGATATTAACACTTTACAAGAGAGTGGTTTTGAGGTAACATGGCAGGTCGACCCGAACAGACATCGAATCTGTGAGGCTTGTTTCAATAGTAGCGGGAGATGTGGCTATGACATTTCAAATTCGACGAAGTTTCAGTGCATTTGTCCCGATAACACACGGACTCCAGACAAATGCTCCTCCAATGGTGGGTTTACTCATCGGCCTCTATAACTGCCAATATATAAAGATATATGAAATAGTCTATTCTACTAGTTCGTATTATGTCTTCAGTTTCTCTAGCACCCTCTTACTAAAAATTGTGGATGCTTGATACAGGAGGTCGAAACAAGTCAATTATAATAGGTAAATATGATTTCTCCCTATTCAGTATCTCCGATTTATCAACTTCAATGTGAATTTGCAATTTTTATTTTTTATTTTTTTTACAATTGATATTCTTTGAGGAGTTGGAGAAAGTTCACATTGATATTAATCTCTTCAATCCACCTCAGGCTGTTCCATTGGAGGAGCTGCGCTGGTAGCAATAGCAGCAGTACTGTTCTTAAGGTTCTATACCAAGAAGAGTATCAAAAAAACCCTCTTCCTCCTCCTTTCGT
>APFE030661865.1:13951-45014 GCA_000404065.3 Pinus taeda | reverse complement strand
CCTGGATCATTCCCCCCCCCCCCTTCCTTAGGAAGCAATGTTCCCCATTGCATTGAGTTCCTCCCTGAGATGAGGAAACTTCTGTTAAGTTGGGTCACTGGTGAGTTGCTCTACAACCTCTGATGTGTCCAGTAATGGTGGGAAGCATGGTCAAGTGCGGTCTACATTAAAAATTCAGTGCAAGCAAAGGAATGGGGAAATTCTATGCTCCAAACCATTATTTCCCACAACCTTGGTAATGGTGTAAGGACCATGATGGAGTGGTTTGAGCTTCTGATGGGTTCTTGTAAGGCTTTCTTTCACAAATGGAACCAGACTTTGTCGCCCACCTGAAACTTGAGTGGTACCTGATTGCTTATCATGTCACTGCTTGTGCTTAGCATTTTCCAAAAGTGGAGTGGCAATAGATCGACCCCTTGGGTAGAGGTGCTCCGGAAGTTAGATCGGACGAATGCTTGACCTGACAATGTAATGGTACCCCTGTGGGTGAGGAGAAGATGACCATATCTCTCTGTTGATGTTGTTGTGTGGAGGAATCCTTCGCAAGGGTCATGGATGTGGCAATGATCTTCCCCTTACTTTGGGAGTGAACCAGATAGAAAATGAATTTCCTAGTCTGGGAGATGAGCTTGTTGCATTTCTTAGCAGTGATCAAAGAGGTGGCGGTAGGTGGGGCTACCTCTGGTATCCTGTATAATGAATTACACAAAGAAATAATAACATCTTGAGGCCTTGACTCATACACAACATGTCGCCTCCACAAGTATGGTTGGCCTAATAATACATCATAAACATCTAGAGGTGCAACATCACACAATACCTCATTTGTGAAGGGCTTGATGTTGTAGGGAAGGCGATACAGCTGGCAGATTTGGAGATCTCTTCCTTGGTGAATCCACCCAATACTATATGGATGCGGTTGTGGTGTAGTCGGTAGGTCCAACGGCTTCACAAACTCTGCCGAAATGAGGTTCTTTTGGCTGTCGCTGTCGATAATGAATTGTAGCGGCAAACCCTTCACCAAGATCTTTGAGTGGAAAATATGCTCCCCCTCCTCTGGATCTTCGGGCTCATTCTTCTGGATCTTGGCGGTGGCAACAGTCGCACTAGGCTCTGCGTTAATGATCTACTTCCCTTTGTGATTCCCCTTATCGATTTCTGACAAAAGGTCGGAACATGCATATGATTCGAAAGCCTTCAACTCAGCCACGAGCGACTGCTTGGTGTGACACTCCCTTGTGTTGTGAGTGGGGCTCTTATGGAACTCACATCACTTTCTAGTGTCCTTCTTTGACTTGGTGGTGTTGTTCTTTTCTTGCGGCCTTGACAGATTGTCTTGAGTCACCCCGCCTTGGCTTTGTCCTTTGTTCTTCGGATTCGCAGATCCAAAGTCTCACTTCTTTTGTTTAAACTTTTGCTCGATCTTGACGGCGTATCGGTATGTCGCGCCGAGAGAGGATATGTTAAGGACCTCCATCTCATCCTAGATGTACCTATGTAGGCAGTCGTGGTATTTGAGTACCAAATGCAACTCAGAATCCTTGATACCCAATTGTGTGCAAAGGGTATAAAAAATGTTTGTGAACTCTGGCACATCTTCGTCCCTTCCCTGCTAGAGCATGGTCCACTTTATGTATTTGTCCTCATATCTTTTGACAAGGTAGTACTGCTCCTTAATGGCATCCCGGAATGAATTCCAAGTGGGTGCGGCTGAAAATAATGAGCCCATACTTTCATTCTTCTGTTTGCAGTAGGTTTCCCACTAGTCCTTGACATGGGGGGCTAATTTGAGAAGAGAGAAAATAATCTTTTCTCGACTGGAAAAATCATGAACAAAAAAATACCCTTCTAGCAAATTTAACCATTTATCTATATCATATGCGTCTATCTGACCCTCGAATATGGGGATTTCAAAATTAACTTGTACCTTAAAGGGTGTGGCATTTCCAGAGTACTTTTACCCAACATTCATCTTGGAATACGTGTCCCATGACCTTAGTCTTATTTTACCTTTATTAACTTTATTACATGAACTTTTAACTCGGGGCTATTACACCAAGGTTGAAACAACGAGTGATGCCCATAAAGCATTAGAGGAGACAATTAAGGAGAAGATCCCTCACTGTATAGCAACTGAGTGGTTCAAGATAAGCCACAATTAAGCATTGGGAGCCTATTGGGGCTAATTTAGGTGAAAGAACTTCGAGAATTTTTGATGGAATTTTGACATTTTTGATGGAATTACGTGTAGAAATGAAAATCAAGAGATAACGCAAAGTGCCAGTGTGCATGAATGTTGTAGAAGCATTAGAGTTATAAATTGTTGTGGAAGGAAAGAGCATGCAAGAAAGATTGATGCACAAGGTAGTTGAGTGAAAAGAAGTTAATGTTGATTGAGTCTTTTGGACCAGCTTTGATTAGATAAAGCATATCACTTGTACCTACCCATGGTAAATATTTTCCATGGTAGTACAGCCAGCTTGGGTCCACATAATTATCTGTAAACAAGTGGAAGCAAGGTTTATCAATTGGATTGGTATTGCATGAGTAAAGAGTCCACTTCTAGGAGATTTATCAACTTATTGAGCAATTACCTAAGCGTTTATCAACCCCAAACCTAGCCACTCCAGGGTTTATCAAACCTTTCAACTAATCTTTCAAGTAGTTTGTCAACCCGAACTAGTATCCTAGTGGTTTATTAGCTTCAAGGCTAGCTACTACCCAAGTGTTTATTAACGCTTTGAGAAAGCGCTAGACTAGTTTATTAGCTTTGGGTAGCACCTCAGTTTCACAATTCCATTGAACTCTTTCTATTAAATCAATTCATAGGCACATTCACAGACCTCAACAAACACAACCATATCCAAGAAGAACATAGAATATCATGGGTTGTCTCTTCTTAGAAAATTCACATTCGCTACCAACTCACACTTTGCGTTCTCCTTTCCCGCAAGCTCTCTCCTGTTCGACTCCTTGTGTCCATCTACTTGCTTCCTTGCATGAATCCATCCTTCATGAATGTCTCTCCTCTCCCACGCCTTGTATCACTTTGAGCTTCTCCTCTTGTACATCATGTGTGTTGATTACGCCCACGTTTCTATGAGAATTGAGACTGCATGCTTGTCCTTTTACTTAGGAAGCCCATTTCTTCAATTCAATGTTGCACTAACAATGCTATAACTATGTCAAGGAGATAGGTGGTGAACTAAATACAATGGTTTGGTTTACAAGCATCTCATCCTCCTTAGTCCTTTGAATCGATGTCCACTCCCTTTAGCTAGTCAATGTATTACATTTCCACATCATTTACATGAATTTCAATTCATAATAATATTTACAAAAAGGATTAGCAAAAAAGATTGTCAAAATTTTTTAATTAAATATTTTTTTTAAAACTAATTTTCAACATTTTTATTTGTGACTATTATTAAAAATATGTTAAAGTAATTCATATAAGTTAAATCATTACCATAACATCCACCTAATACATTATTGATAATTTAATTAAAATTCTAAAAATCCCATTCCAAAATAAACACGTAAATTCAAATTAAAAAAAAAAAAAAACCAAAATAATTTTTAAAAATTCAAATTAAAATAAAATACACATTAAAAACATAATAATATAATCTTGTAAAATGTGAATATGAGACCACTGAACAAAATAAACAACTTTTTTCAAAATAAAAATGTCAAAGCAACACTAATATTATAGGTCAAAACCAGCCGCTTAAGTTTGTCTACAGGCGTGGCATGTGTTATATACAAAAAAAATCATTCATAGAAGGCCTCCCAAAGAATAAAAAAAAACACCCCAGTTTCATCAAAGGCCAAGCAAAAGCAAATATTTTTCTTCCATTGCAATGAAAAAGGACATATTGCTCCAAATTATCCAAAACTGACAAGAGACAAACAACAATCTGGGAACAAGAAACAATTTAGTTATAAGAATAAATCTGGAAAGGTAAATATTATTGATCTCCCTTCTAGCTATGAAGAATTAATAGATTTAGAAAATTATTATGATCTAAATGACCAGATACATGTTGTTTATGAAGAAGAAGATCCCGAAGTTGAATATTGCAAAGATCCACACTGTAATGAATGTTTTCAAGAACTCTGTGAATGTAGTGATCTTGACATTTTCAAAATGTAATGCAGTCAGGATGTTCAGACCACTATCAAATGAAATCTTAGATCATGATGAGCTTTCTAGAAATTATTTTACACAAATGGTTAATGCTGATGATCCAAAACTCAAACAAATGTATAAAGGATAGTTGATGACCCACCTTCAACAGTCCAAGTCACAACAATATCAAGAACAACAAAAGTCACAGATAAATCATCAACATAGCTATATTCCTTCTGCAACCTTATTTTCAGCTGATGGTCTAACAAGACAATTCAGACAACAAGCAATTGAAGATGATCTTCCTTAAACACTTCCTGCAATTAGTCAAGCTATCAAAGATCTCAGGAAAGAAGTCAGAGAGAATAGAAGGCTATGCATTGAAGCACATCAGGGGCACAATATACATTCTTTACATGCACAACCCACAAAAGGAGAATCTTCACAGACAGAACAGAAAGAACCAGAAAGGCAGCCTAATCCATATCATGATCCAATGAAAGGGATTTTCAAATTTGAAGACTTTGAAATTCCAGATGAAGAATTTGAAGATCCTAAATCTAGATTAGGAATGAATGCAATGAACGCAGATGTAATGTATTGTGTAAAAATGAAAATCAAAATTGGTTCTTCCATAGAATGGTGGAAGGCTCTAATTGATACAAGTTCAAGATTGAACATAGTAAGTGGCACTGTAATTCCCTATCCTCAAAGAAAAAAGACAAAGTGTCCAGGATTTGTTACTGAAAGTGGAGAAATCAAGACAATGGAAGAAGTTATAATAGATGTCTTCATTTCTCAATCTGAAGGAATTCAAGTTCATGCTCCATTAGTCACAGAGCTTGATTGTGCTATGTACTTAGGAACTCCTTTCCTGAGCAATTTCAGAAGACACGGAAGCACTTATGATGAAAAATCACAGAAATGGGGATATTTTCTTCTCTTCAAAGGTATAGATTATTTCTATCCTTTTATTCATTCCAATTCTCCTAATAGATTGACCAGAATTGATAGGTTACAGAATACCTTGGCAAATATGGAGAAGAAGAAAGAAATGCTCAAGATTGATGAAAATCTTTTTAAAGGAAAATTTGAAAAAGAAATAAGTAAGATCTCTCAGAAACTAAAATCTTGTTGTTCTGAAGATCCAAATGCCTTTTGGCATATTCATAAACATGAAGTAGAATTGCCTTTGAAAAAGGAATTTCTTGGAAAACTCAGAAGATCAAAAGCAATGCCGATGAATTCTGAACAACTCAGGTATTGTAAAGAAGAAATAAAATCCTTACTGCAAAAAGGTTTGATCAGAAAATCTCATAGCCCTATTGCTTGTTTTGGATTTTATGTCAACAAACACTCATAGATTATCAGAGGAAAACCAAGATTGGTAGTAAACTACAAGCCTCTGAATAATATTCTTGATTATGATGCTTATCCCTTGCTAAAGCCCTCAGTGCTTTTGTCTCAAATATCACAGTCAAGAATATTTTCCAAGTTTGATTTGAAGCTTGGTTTTTGGCAAGTAGGGATAAAAGAAGAAGATAAGTGGAAAACAACTTTTTCAGTACTAGAAGGACATTTTGAATGGAATATTATGCCCTTTGAACTAGTAAATGCTCCATTAGTCTTCCAGAGGATTATGGATGAAACTTTTGAAGGTATGGATGATTTCTTGAAGAAATATATTGATGATGTTCTAATTCATTCTGTAGATATTCCCTCTCATATAAAGCATCGTAATATATTCTACAAGAGAGTCAAAAATGAAGTTATTTCAGACTATGATAGATTTCTTGGGATATGTGATTCAATATGGATCATATTACATTATACAACATAGTCTTGATTTCATAGATAAATTTCCAAACAGAATCACTGATAAAACTCAACTACAAAGATTCTTGGGTAGTTTGAATTACATCTCCAAATTTGTCAGACTTGTGCCCAAGATAGTCTTATTGAATAAAAGATTGCAAAAATATCCAATTCCTTGGACAGATATTTAACAGAGGCAGTCAGAAGAATTAAAAGAAAAATTAGGAATATTTCTCCTTTAAGCACAATCAATGAAGAATGGCCTAAAACGATCATTATAGATGTCAATGATATCGGATGGGGTGCAATTTTCTGCCAACATGATCCTAATAAAAAGAAAATGGAATATGAAATTTGCCAGTATGCCTCTGGAATCTGGTCAACTACACAAAAAAATTGGTCCATCCTAAAGAAAGAACTTAGAGTTGTCTGCCTTAACATTGCCAAATTCGAATATTTTGTGATCTATAAACATTTTACAGTCAAAACAGATTGCCAAGCCCTTAAGTTTGCTATCCATAAATGTGACTTTGAAGATGCAACAATGGTTAGATGGATCATGACATTGGCCCAGTATCGTTTTGATGTAGAGTTCATTTTTGGAGTTAAGAATTCCTTTGCAGATCTTCTCAATTGGGATTTTTTATAGAGAAATGATGTAAATAATCTCAAATGTAACGTCATAAGAAGATTAGAAAATGAGATTCACATTGAATGTGCTAATGGTTCTCACACTTTGAATCTGCAAAAACCTCTACTCGATTATCAAGCAGATTGGTTTCCAATGAAAGAAATCAAATATAGGCATGGAACTGGACAACATTATTTCTCATGGGATGATCAAATGCAAAGAAATGATGAAGTTTTTGAAGCTTCAAGTTTTCTTCAAGATTTGGGAAATCTTGATTTCACATTACACAAAGATACAAATGAAAATCTAATCTGCTATGAAATCTACATTGATCACCTCCTATTGCCACCCAAACTTCAAAACTCTGAAGATCATGAACACCAAAAGAAAGCCTGGTATACAGGCATGTGTTTTGAAAATAAAACTAACTCGTTTTTCTATAATGTGTAGTTTTCTTTTACATACCATGTAATGCAAGTTATACGAATTGAAGAACAAGACCCCACACCTGAATGGTTTAAAGAATGGTGGAACATTTATGGTATCAGTCCTCTATGTTTTTACGCATTCTCTCTCCAGTTATTACAACTTCCTGGATTTACAGAATCACGGGCACATCAATCAGGAATTTTATACAAAAGGATTTTGGATACCAACAATATCACCAATTATCACATGCTTGGAGCACTCCACGTCAATGGATCTTTTCATTGGTTTATTACACGGAATATTTTCTTTAGAAGATTCGAGGGAAATATGAAAGGCTCTTCACATAAATGAGTCATTTCATGCCATCACAGATCCAAATTTAAATCCTTTTGGCCCACTATCTTTTCAAGACGAAGTACCAGAATATGCTAAAGTACTAATTTGGGGATGCGAAGAAGAAATTTACTCATAGTATTTTAATAATGACTCCTTGACTAGGTTCAAAGAACATCATTATTCTCATGAACAACTAGAACATTTTGTCATTTTGTAATGTCTTTATATCCAACTTTGGTGGCAGACAGGTTTTTCGTAAGGTTCCCTGAAAAAGAATCTCTTACAGTGTAATCAATCTGACATATATAATTAAATAAAGGGATAAGGATAAATATAAAATATTTTATGATTGAATCACTGTGCAGATGTCCTTCGGGTTACCCGAAAGCAGGATTCTCTCATATCTGATGTAAGGATTTGATTTTGATGTAAAGTAAGATTCTCTCATAGTCGTTATGGAGCTATCACCTAACCCAGTACTAGGAGGATCTATATATAGATCAAGACTAGGGAAGGTAGGCATTCGAGCTTGGAGAAATTTAGAGAGCCTTTTTGCTTGAGAAGTAACTTTTTATTGCTTGAGAAGCAACTTTGTAATAATTGACTTTTGAAGTTCATCAATAAAGATTCCTCAATTTTTATATATCTATGTCTCCTTTGTAGATTGTTTTGTATTCTATTCTCAAACTTGTATGAGCCTTGTTAAGGTTGAAGAAGTCACAAAGTCGCAGAAGTAGATCCTTGGGCCAGAATTCGTGTTTTGGCATGAGGATATTGTTTAGAAGAATTGTCAGATATTGGAGCGATTAAGCAGACCCGATATTTATTATGAACTAATACTCTTGTTGGCATTCGTATTTAAATATATTCAACAACAAATTTGTGATGCTAGATTGCGCAGTAGAGGAGTCTCTTCCCTCTGTGATTAAAATATCGGTCACGGATCTTGTTTATTTCCGCATTATTGCTTTTGCTGTGTGTGTGCCTCAATGTAATTATTGGTTGCAATGCTAAAATTCCAGGAGTATCTAATTTCAATGTTTCCTAATATCATAAATGACCCAACATCTATCACCTTTAAATCATCAAAATAAACATTAATACTAATAACATTAAATAATTAAGTGTTTGAAAATATAAATTAATCATGTGAAGGAATAAATATAAAGAATGTTTTATGATCATCATTTCAAATGTATGTTGTATATATATTTTAAAATAAATAAAAATATTAAATAAATCCATTCATTTTATGTAAACACTTGTTTAAATATTATTTTATATTTATAAAAATTATGAAGGTATTATATTAAAAAAATTAATATGAAATTAGCGATCATTTTATTATTCATTATATATAAAATTGTACTATAAAAGATACATGAGTTATATTGAGTGAGGCTTTTCCACTTGAGAAATCAGGTTCTTCAAAAGCTCTCTTTATTATTAATAATAACATCTTAGATAGCTAGAGTTTTATAGGAAATAAATTGATTTGCCATGGTTAAATTTATAAATATTTATAAACAAGAAATCAAATAGAAGAAACACAATATGTATGGCAAAATTTAGGGGCTAATATTCGAAAGTGGGTTAATTTTTCGAGATTTTTCAAAAAAAAATCGCGAATTTCAATTTTTTTCTAAAAATGATTTGCCCAAATTTAATAATATAAAATTATTTTACCTTAAAAATTGCAAAAATTGTATAAAGATTATATATAAAACTATTGTAAATTTGCATGTTTTTACAAAAATATCAACAAACATTTTATAAATTGCAATTTGGGGACTAGTAAGATTCACCAAGGTTTCTAAACTTCAAGACAAATTTTCATCCTTAAATTTTTCCATGATGATATGGGAAGTAGGCCTTCTCTCCATTACTATTTCCAAGATTGCCTCATTCTTTAATTTTGTTTTCTTTTCCTGGTTGTTTGTTGTAATACCCTTTATGATCACAATTAGGTCATCAAAGGTCCCCTTTGAACTATGGGAATTTTTACTCTAACCACTATTCTTATCCTCTTCATTCAAGACCTTGGTCAGCATTCATGACCCTAGTATTATAAATCTAGTTCAGTTGGTTTAAGTGCATTGTTGACCAATGCCTTGGTAATCTAGTAGGTCTCCACTATTCATTAGCATTTGGTGTTATCAGTGTGCATGGGGATCAAGTCACTAACCTGATCAATCACAATTGTTCTTTATGACAACCTTTCCTTTGTTCAACCTTTATCATTTTTTTGGATCCTAAATTTCCTTATTATTGGTGGCTAGCCTTCCCTATCCACCTCCTTCCACTTAAAATTCAACCTTACATTGGTGCCATTCAACCACCACTATCTAGTTTTTTCACCTTAACATTTCCCCGAATCACTTATTGAATAACTAGGAGAATAACCAAAAAATAAAACTATCCAAAATACTAAAAGAATTAGGAGAGATTTGATGAACCAAGCTCTATGATCAATTCCTACAATCCAACCCCAATAATTGCTCACCAAAAATCCTTTTCCATTTTACAACCTGATATTTTGTGTCCTTGAATTTATATCCATTTTTCGTCTTCATGTTTGTTGTCACCATTGTTGACCTAGGTTGTCATTGATGTCAATATGGCAATATTCTGGATACTAAAGGATGACATGAAGCCAAGGGGAAGAAGAACAGATTCATGAAGAGACAGAGCAAGAGAGGCATTCATATATGCAAGGAGGTCTTTGAAAGACATTGCCAAGCCAGAGGAGCCACATTGGACTAAGAGGAGCTGCAGAAGAAACCACATAGCAAGGAGACATATCAGAGTCATCAGGAGCCATCAGAGGAGCAATGGATGCGTTTAACAACAAACAGAGGACGCAGAGAGCCATCAGAGCAAACAGGAGCAGACAGAGCCACCAGAGGAGCAGATGGAGACGAAAGGAGCTAACAGAGCACGAAGCACCACCATCGGAGCCATAGAGGAAGCAGACAGAGTTAGAGGAGCCAAGAGGAGCCAAGTGGAGCATAAACATGCATATGGCAGCAAAGACCTGTATATGCATTTAACGCAAACAGAGCTATCGGAGGCGGAAGACTTAGACTCATATGCAAATACACTGACGGAGTGAAAAAGGTAGAGTTTATATTGTATGAGTAGGTTACGTTATTGGGCTTGTAAAACCCACGTATGCATGCTTTAACAGTTGTTGAGCACTGTTGAAAAAGTTGGAGAAAAGTTGTTGAAACATCAATTTCTCTGTTGCTGAAACACCACTTTCGGCGTTGCTGAAACACCAATTTCGGCGTTGCTGAAACACCAATTTCGGCGTTGCTAAAACACCTCCGTGACGAAATTATATTTTGGCGTTGCTGAAACACCTCCGTGACGAAATTATATTTCGGCGTTACTGAAACACCTCCGTGACGACATTATATTTTCGTGACACCATCAATCGAAGGTAAACATGAGGAAGCTAAAGCGAATGGAGGAGGGAAGTCAGAAGGTCGAGCGAGCGTTGAGAAAGCCGAAGCAAGCGAGCGAGGAGGAAGCCAAAGAGCCATTGAGTAAGCGGAAACAAATGGACAAAGGCATGAGAATGTATAAAACAGTAAAAAACAGAGAACTGTTGTTGCTGTTATTGTTGTTGTTGTTGTTGTTGTTTTTGTTGTTGTTGCTGTTGTTGCAGTTGCTGTTGTTGCTACTGTTGCTGTTGTTTCTGTTGCTGCAGTTGCTACTGCTGTTGTTGCTGTGGTTGCTGTTGTAGCTGTTATTGTTGTAGCGGTTGTTGGTGTGGTAAAGAACCAGAGCGTGAGGTAGCAGAAGCAACAGAGGTAGTTAAGCATTCTATGAAGTTGCTGGTGAACGTTGGTGAAGGCTGCTGCAGCTGTTGAAAGTTGCTGAAATATGCTGGAGAAAATAGAGGCCATGTGAGGGTCCAACAGAGAAAAAATAGGGTGCAGCAGAACAGAAAGAGGGATGAAGGACCAACAGGACAATAGGTAGTCAAAGGGGAAACAACCAGCAGAGAAATAGTCATGCCGAAGCATTCACTGTGACAATGAGAACATAAGCTTGAACAGAAAGTTGTTCTTTATACAAAGTTTAGTGCAGCTAACAGTAGACTGACTAAAGATGTGTGAAGACATTATCAGAGAGCACAAAGACTATTGGACACTCTGTGTGGACAGTATGGAGAGTTGTAAAGACTTCTCCATAAGAAGATTGGTTGTCATTGAAGCTGTAGCATGGAGACTACAGTGAAGTTGTAAACAGACAGAACTCAGTAGAGAAGAGTTCTAAGAGCAGAATATTATTACCAAAAGTGTCTTGACAAGATTGGATTGGAGTTCTTGGGTTGGTGCCTCATAAGTAAGTAGGATTGGAGTCCTTGGGGTTGATGCCTCAGAAATAGGAAGGATTGAAGTCCTTGGAAGTTTGTTCTTCTAAGTCGAAGATTGGTGTCTTGGCGAAATAGAGTTGGTGCTCTGGAGGTTGGAGCCTCACCAAAGTCCAAGTTGGAGCTTGGCAACTGATTATAACCATCTATATATTGTATCTATTTTACTACACAGTTTATATTAATAAAAGCATTTATTGTTGTTGTTCATCCTGTGTTCTGAATATATATGTTTTAACTGGTAAAACAATAGAGGGATAAAGAAATATTGATTCACCCCCCCTCTCAGTATTTCCAACAATTGGTATCAGAGCAGGTACCTTCATTCAAAGCTTAACAACTTGAAGGTCGACATTTAGAACACAAATGGCGAGGTCAAGGAAGAAAGTCCCCAATCCTCCTAAAGATGTGTCTCCCTCTACTACTAAAATAGAAGACAATCAATTTGATGAGGCTCCAAGGCTCAATGGGAACTTTAATATATGGGAAGTAAGAATAAGGAATTTCTTACAGACTCAAGGGATTGAAATTTGGAAATCAGTGATTGATGATAGCAGGATGGATAGAGAATCCAAGGAGTACAATGCAAAATCAGCAAAGGCAATCTTGAATGGGCTACCTGATTCTGTAAAGAACAATCTAGGAAAATATACATCAGCAAAGGATATATGGGACAAAATTCATGACCTTCACTCAAAAGGAGCACTGACCATGACCATCAATCAAGAAGGAGATCCTGAACCCATCATAGAAGCTAAAAATGAGAATGATGACATCAAGGCTAAAATAGACTTAGAAGATGAAGAGAGTGAAAAAGGTTTTGTAGAAGAACTCCTCGCTAAACTTATGAATGCCATGGAAGAAATTAACATTTTGAAAGAGGAAAATGAGGAACTTAAGAAGAGAGCACTAGTTGGTAACCAAGATCAAACAAGGAAGAAAGTTGACCTCATCAAGTTTCAAGTACAAGAAAGGGATGAAGAGCTTGCCAAGCTTAAGAAGGAATAACATCAAAGCAAAAGAAAGCATCATGAAGAAGTCATATCCATGACAAATCAATTGGATAAAGCAAAGAAGCAGGAAGATATCTTGTCAAGCCAACTTGAACAAAGGCATAAGAGCTTGAACAAACTTGAAGAAGGGATTGGTCAGTACAAGGTAGAGGTCTCCTCCCTTAAGTCTCAACTACAAGAAGCCAGGAAGCAGGCGCAAGGAGCTGAAAAGAAAATGGAGAGTAGCCAAGCAAAGAAAGAAGATATCTTCAAAGTGAAGTCAGATATCATCTCCCTTAAAATAGAAGCAGATGAAGCTACTCGTATCAAGGAAGAAACTGAGGAAAATCTTGCTAAGAATAATAATGAGTGTGAAAGATTGGAAGAAGAGATAATCTTCCTCAGAACGAAGGTTGAATGGATGAACAAAACCTTGAAGAGATCTCAAGCCTTGGATGACATGCTCAGATATCACAGATGTCCATCTGATAAATCAGGTCTTGGATATGTAGGTGAATCCTCAAACAAGAATGAAAATGCTTTAAACAAAAGAGATGTGAAGAAGCCATAAAGAAGTGGTGATGCTCCCAGCTCCAGCAAAGGCAAGGAGAAAAATCAAGGCTGCAATAGAACAAATCCTCCTACAAGAAGAAAACCAGCTCCAAGAAGAAATGTAGATGATATCAAAGATGCGAGAGGAAATGGTTATCAACAACGGATATCAAGGCAGAAAGGCTTCAGAAGTACATCAAGGAAATCCCCATCTCCTAGGTACCAAAGTTCATTTTTGGTTATTGTTATTCTTGTACAAACTTTGGTCACATGGCAAAAGATTGTAAAGCATATCATAGAGATAGATGTTGTAGTCTCCAATAACCTCCAAGAAACAATTTTATAGGAAGAAATCATGAATTCTTATTCATGAACAATGTAGAATGCTTCAAGTGTCATAACATTGGTCATATGGCATGTGATTGTAACTTAACATGGGCTCTTACACAAGCTAGAACCTTGCAAAAGAAGAAAGTTACACATGTATGGAGAAGGAAGGAAATACAATCCGAAATTCCCTTGAGCTCTCCAGCCGACAACATATGTCATTGGCCTAAATTTTGACAATCTAAGCATTTTATGAGAAGACTCTGCCAAAAGGAGATGATGCATACAGTTAGGGGGAGCTTGTAAGTCTTGATCACTATTGCAGAAGCTATTAGTGAAAAAGGGTCATGATGAAATCCTTTTTGAACTATATTAACAGTCATTCTTTGATAAAGATCATTTCTCAGGGGTACTCCATTGAAGAATATGATCCTGTAACCATTCTTTGGACTGTTGTTAAAGAAATAGGGCAAAAAACCATGGTGTTTTTATCATAGAAGTTTATGTATTAACTCAGGAATTAAATGTGAGAACAAATAAATTCTGGACACTGATAGAGGCAGTCTTCAAACAAATAGATACATATGGAATGGAGTTTGAAGTAAGAGTAGTTGGCAGCATATAACAAACTAAAGCATTGCAAAAGGATGTAGATCTGCAATTGTATTTAAAAGACAGTCACATATTGGATATCTGAATTTGCAGAGATATGTACAAGAACACAAGGAAATGATGGCTCATAGGAAGGAGAATGTTGTGCAGTCAAGCATAACTTAAGCTGATACAGATCACTTAAGAAATATAGCAACAGTAAGGCACAACCCCTTACATTTTTTTCCAAATGCAATGATAATTGAATACTAGATGGTAGTGACTTAAGAAGAAGCACAAAGACACAAAGGAACTCAGATCTGAAAAAAAAAGATAGCAAGAAAGACAATCTCAAGGGCATTTTCTCTTGATTCGGACTATGAAAGGAAAACAATATTACCTGTAGGTTTTTGTGTAATGGTAATCGTGTTTCCAACAAGTGGAGACATCAATATGGATTGAAGCATGAAAGCCTAGACTTGGACACTTGGTGTATGGCTGTTTGCAATCTAAATGAAAGCATTAAAGTAGAGCATCCTTAAGCACTTTTGAAGCCATGATAAAGCAGTTCTGAAACATGAAGAGGGAATAATGTGAAAATTGATGATAAAATATGAATTCCTCTATCTTGAGTAAAAAGAAGAAGAGAATTATGACAGGGGGAGTCACACACCTGTGAATACCTACCATTCATGAAGAACAGAAGCAGGTTGATAGGGGGAGTCCTAGAGCACTCCTTTGCCATTGATGTGAAAGGGGGAGAGAAGAAGAATATTGCCATCAATAACAAAGGGGGAGATTGTTGACCTAGGTTGTCATTGATGTCCATATGGAAATATTCTGGATACTAAAGGATGACATGAAGCCAAGGGGAAGCAAAACAGATTCATGAAGAGACAGAGAAAGAGAGGCATCGATATATGCAAGGAGGTCTTTGAAAGACGCTGCCAAGCCAGAGGAGCCACATTGGACTAAGAGGAGCTGCAGAAGGAACCATATAGCAAGGAGACATATCAGAGTCATCAGGAGCCATCGGAGGAGCAATGGATGCGTTTAACAAAAAACAGAGGACGCAGAGAGCCATCAGAGTAAACAGGAGCAGACAGAGCCACCAGAGGAGCAGATGGAGACTAAAGGAGCTAACAGAGCACGAAGCACCACCATCGGAGCCATAGAGGAAGCAGATAGAGTTAGAGGAGCCAAGAGGAGTCAAGTGGAGCATAAACATGCATATGGCGGCAAAGACTTGTATATACATTTAACACACATAGAGCTATTAGAGATAGAAGACTTAGACTCATATGCAAATACACTAACGGAGTGAAAAAGGTAGAGTTTATATTGTATGAGTAGTTTACGTTATCAGGCTTGTAAAACCCATGTATGCATGCTTTAACAGATTTTGAACACTATTGAAAAAGTTGGAGAAAAGTTGCTGAAACATCAATTTCTCTGTTGCTGAAACACCACTTTCGGCGTTGCTAAAACACCTCCGTGACGAAATTATATTTTGGCATTGTTGAAACACCTCCGTGACGAAATTATATTTCGGCGTTGCTGAAACACCTCCGTGACGACATTATATTTTCATGACACCATCAATCGAAGGTAAACATGAGGAAGCTAAAGTGAATGGAGGAGGGAAGCCAGAAGGTCGAGCCAGTGTTGAGGAAGCCGAAGCTCAAGCGAGCGAGGAGGAAGCCAAAGAGCCATTGAGTAAGTGGAAACGAATGGACAAAGGCATGAGAATGTATAAAGCAATAAAAAAAAAGAACTATTGCTGCTGTTGCTGTTGCTGCAGTTGTTGTTGTTGCTGTTGCTGCTGTTGTTGTTGCTGCTATTGTTGTTGTTGTTGTTGCTATTGCTGCAATTGCCGTTGTTGTTGTTGCTGCAGTTGTTGTTATTGATGTTGTTGTTGTTGCTGTTGTTGCTATTGTAGCTGTTGTTGTTGTAGCGGTTGTTGGTGTGGTAAAGAACCAGAGCATGAGGTAGCAGAAGCAGCAGAGGTAGTTAAGCATTGTATGAAGTTGCTAGTGAACGCTGGTGAAGGCTGCTGCAATTGTTGAAAGTTGTTGAAATACGCTGGAGAAAATAGAAGCCGTGTGAGGGTCCAACAGAACAAAAGGAGGGTGTAGCAGAACAGAAAAAGGGATGAAGGACCAAGAGGACAGTAGGTAGTCGAAGGGGAAACAACCAGCAGAGAAACAGTCATGCTAAAGCATTCACTGTGACAATGAGAACATAAGCTTGAACAGAAAGTTGTTCTTTATACAGAGTTTAGTGTAGCTAACAGTAGACTGACTAAAGCTGTGTGAAGACATTATCAGAGAGCACAAGGACTATTGGATACTCTGTGTGGACAATATGGAGAGTTGTAAAGACTTATCCATAAGAAGATTGGTTGTCATTGATGCTGTAGCATGGAGACTACAGTGAAGCTGTAAACAGACAAAACTCAGTAGAGAAGAGTTCTGAGAGTAGAATATTATTACCAAAAGTGTCTTGAGAAGATTGGATTGGAGTTCTTGTGCTGGTGCCTCAGAAGTAAGTAGGATTGGAGTCCTTGGGGTTGATGCCTCAGAAATAGGAAGGATTGAAGTCCTTGGAAGTTTGTTCTCCTAAGTCCAAGATTGGTGTCTTGGCGAAATAGAGTTAGTGCTCTAGAGGTTGGAGCCTCACCAAAGTCCAAGTTGGAGCTTGGCAACTGATTGTAACCATCTATATATTGTATCTATTTTACTGCATAGTTTATATTAATAAAAGCATTTATTCTTGTTTTTCATCTTGTGTTCTGAATATATATGTTTTAACTGGTAAAACAATAGTGGGAAAAATAAATACTGATTCACCCCCCCCTCAGTATTTCCAACAACCATTTCCCTACGGATACCATCATATTTACAATGAAATCATGAATACCAAGTGCTCTAATATCATCCATTCTCATTTCCCAAACCATTTTGATATTACATGAGGTCCCGTGCCCTTCCCACTCACAAGAGTAATGAATATTGACCATAGTGGCTAGGGTTAGATGATGGTGGGACATATATAAGCATGTCCCGTCCATATCTCCCTTGTCAAACAAATTGATGATGCCCTCTCTCTCCACGAGTTACCATCATTGTCCTTAGAAAAAACTAGTAATGCTGAATAAGTCTCTCCACGAGTCCCCGCTGCTATCCTTCGTGGTGGTCGGGTAGTGAATTGTGGTGGTCCCATAAAAATACTTCATACTTATGAAAGTAGAAGTGATGATGTTCATAATTAATTTCCACTAGATTCAAATAGCCAAGAGTGAATGTATCGATGGTTTGGTTTGATACAGGAGTCAAGAACACCAATATGTGAGTGAGTAGCACAAGGCTATGTATCTAATAGTTTGGTTCATGTTCCTATAGTTTGTGATGACACAAAAATCAAAATTAGAAAACGGTGGATTGGGTTAAAGAAGAACAAGTCAACTATGGCCATATGGACTAGACTTTGCCCTGAGATTTTGGTTGGATGAGGAATATTAGGAGATCTTAGGATAGATATTTATCTACTCTATCAAAACTCCAAAAATATTAAAGGAGGTTTCAGTTGGTGGTATGGGAGGAAAAGTGTCAAACAAAGGGAGAGGGCCTAAATCCCTATCCCAAAAACTAAATTTTAATTGCTCTATGTTTGGTTCTTAGGATGGGACCCTATTTCTCTGGTGTGAGTATGAGGGTAGACACCTAGATGGTTTGAGGTTTGACATCAAACATTGTCAGTCACTGATGCTAGAGGGAGTAGAGTTAGAGGAAAAAAGAAAAGAAAAAGTGTCGCTTGGTTTCACAGAAGGAAAGCTATGTTGATGTTTATTCAGTCAAAGTTGCACAGGATCAAATAAGGGTAGACATTTTGTTTAATATTGTTGCTAGGAAAGCTGAGATATTAAGAAAACGAAGGGTGAAAAACATGAAGGCAAGGGAGGGTGTTATCCGCTTGGTATTAGGTATGGATGTTGGTCTTGAATAGGAGGTGATGTTCACAAAACACATTCTAATTGGAAAGTTCATATACGAATGAGTGATAAAAAGGTGCTTCTGGATTGGGTGGGGGATAAGTGGGCATAGTTACTTGGGTATATCCCACAGATAGACCTTTTGATGAAGGGTTGGAGTGTGTAGTTTTCATATCTTAGGAGGATCTATATAATGTGAAAAGTAGGGTCTCACTGTGTGAATACTTGAGCTTAGTGCTCGAGAGATGACATCCCAATTCTCATCCTCAAATGGAAAATATAGGGTTAAACACTTTTGGCTGCTACTTATAGGCCTCCCTATCAATCTATAGACCCAAGACATTTTGGAAAAATTAGGGAATTTATTTATTTATTTTATTCCCAATCTAGTGAAGTTGTGGAAAAAAGGATGTCATGAGCCCTCGTTGAGGTGGACCTAAGTAAATGCCTAATTGGAGAATTTGATATCACATGGTGGGAGTGGATGTTCAAACAAATGGTAGAGTATTGGCGAGTGACCTTCAGATGCACCTAGTTTAGGGAGTGGGGAATTTATGATTTTTGTTTCCTTATTACAATTTTCCATATATAGAGATGCCGGTAAAAGAGAGTAGTTTTGAGAAAGTTGGTTCATCACTTAGCAAAGGCTTAGTGTTGCTTCAAATAAAAGATGTCACAAAGTTTCTTTGTTGGGGAAGGCAATAGATTCAAACAATACATGCATCATAGTGTCATTGAACTTGTTAGAATCTTTGGCAAGAAAATGTATGTTAGAACTTGTCAATGCTTCTTCTTTGAGATGTGGAAATCCTATAGCAATCTTCTCTTCTTATGTTATAAGTCATAAATCCTCTAGGGTTAATAGTTCGGGGATATGTTTAGATGCATGTATTCAATTGGGTTTTCCTCAACCTTCTTCCCTATGGGTAGTCCAATTACCTTTTCTGAGAAGGTTGGGTGGAGGGGAGATGATAGGGAATGTCCCATGTAGATCATCTGTGAAGCATTGGTGTACTTTTCAAGACTCAAGGGTGCGAGAAGTTGAATGGGGAGGAGTATGGGGGAGCTCCTAGTAACCTATCTTGTGGTATCATATGTTCCTTACAAGCTTTTGGAGGGGTGAATAAACTTCCGATTACTCAGAAAAGGTCCCCTCCTCTATGTCCTTTCTCACAAGCTATTACATCGAAAATGATTAAGCATATTTTTTACCTAAATTTGAAAGAGGCATTATTTTCCAACTTATGGAATTCTGGTTCCTTTAAGTCTACTTTGAAAGGGGTGGAGATAGTTTGTTAGGTCCCTATAATACTAATGTAGCCCCTATATTATTATTTTGTGCCCTATATATGCCCACTATTGTTATTTTTGTGCCCTTAAATTATTATTGTTATGTAGGTGCTAATTATATTTTGACCCTCTAGACTCCTATATATATCGAGGAGGTCTTGTCATTTGAATAATCCAAGAATTGTTCATTTATGTGATGCAAAGGGAGGTTCTACCCTCAAAGTGGCTTATTATTTAGTGGTTTATCTATATTTTCTTATCTTTCCGTGTTATTTTGATCTGGATTCATAAAATTTGGTATTAGAGCTCTTGATCATAGGGTTTCATTGCTTCAAACAAGTCACTGTGGATTTTTCACTATAATATATATATTTTTTTTAATCTTGACATGAATACATCTTCATCATGTCCAATATATCACCCTGATAGGGGCGGGGAATTGAACCAGTGACTTCATATCAAGGAGTGGCTTAGCAAAGCACCTAATCATCGTCTATCCAAGACCTCATAGATTTTTCCATAATTTTATTTTTATTTTTATTTTTTTATTTTTTCATTGAAGCTTCAGATCATGAAATTTTTACCATGTGGAGAAGAAATCTTGATGAACATCTCGTTACAATTTCATACCTTGTTTCATTACATTTCTGAAGATAGGGTATAAGGAATTTAGGGTTTATTTATGGTCTAGAATTCAATCTCAAATAGGCGTCATAAGAAAAATCGTCATAACTTTTTCTTCGAGCATTAGATTTGAATTTCATAAAAAGTAAATGAAAGTGCATATACTATAGTTCTCAGGTATAAGTTTTAGATTCAAAGGTTAAACATGTAGAAATTACAATGTAGATTAGCAACTTCTCATGAAGTTTTAATCAAAATCACAAGACACAAACCTACTCTACTGCTCTGCAGACATTAATTCACAATCTAGAACAAAAATTTTAGACATGCAATAAGAAATAATGGACATGCAACAAGTATTTTCCTTGGGGAAAGAAAACTTCGAAAAACCCCAATTCCTTCTTGCATTAAATCAGAAGAAAATAGAAGTATTACAATTGCTTTTCTCAACTAAGCACATCTTGCAAGTGCATAAACTGTCTCTCTACGCACTAAGAATATCTGAACCAAACTTCGTCAAATTTTTCCTCTACTTGAGCTCCTATTTCCTTGTGTTGTTCCTTGAGAAATTAGACCCCTATTATTTAGGAAATTCCTCAAATTGATTATGCAATTACTTTAGGCTAATCATGTGACTGCAAGTTGTTGGCATTATGACACAGGTTTGGCGCTATGACACAGGTGTTGTCTGCTATGACAGAGGTGTTGTCCTTGATGGAAAATCACTCAGATGACAGATCACAGTTCAAGCTCACAAAATGAAGGAAAAGGAGATATACGTAGGTTCCCATTGACCAAGCCGCGTATACACACGGGTTTGCCAACCAAAAGATGTGTATGCGTATACACACACTTTCACGGAAGAAAGGTGTGTACATGTTGGAGAATTTGGTTTTGATCCGTGGTATTTGGACCATGGTATTTTGACCCATGGTATTTGGTCCAAGGTATCTTGTCCGAAGTTTTGACCCCAGGTAATTGGTCCAAGGTATTGTTTCTAAGTGGTTTTGAACCATGGTATTGAGTAAAGCCTATGACTATAAAAGGAGGAGGAGATCATTAGGCAAAGGTACTCAAGCATTGAATATCTAATGAAGAGCAAGATCTAGAATACTGGTCATTGGGTTATGGTGCATAGCTAGATCGGAATCAAGGAGGAACCTGAGTGCTTGAAGAAGGATAAGTTCTATTGATGGGTCAAGATCTTAAGGCTTGAAGAGAAGTATCTTTGTGTGGTTTTGATCTTTTATCTGAATAATTGGCGCATGTCATAATCTGTAAATCTGATGATCTGGGTATAACTGATGTCTGAATAGTGGTAAAGGTTAAATCATCTTTTATAGATTTGTACGCAGGTTCAGTACAACAAAGGTGCATATACACATTGGTTCGGCATTTCAAAACTATGTATACGTAGGTCTTCCTTGAGAAAAGTGCGTATGCACGCAGGTTTGAAACATTGAAGTAGCGTACACCTCATAAAATATGTTTTAGCTACTTATGTTTACTGTTGCAATGTTCTGGGTTCTGGATTGGTTTCTGGTTACTGTTATTGTATTCTGGTTACAACATTCAGAAAAGTGATTGTTTGATTCAGTTTTGGTTGGTGCAAAGGAGATTTGTTAATTCAGATATATTTGATGTTTGATTGATGTTATTGATGGATCCAGTTTGAAAATTTATGAAATGTGCTCCCTGAAAGAAAAGAGAAGGTTGTAGCCTTCTGTAGGTCAGCACCTACATACTAGTAAACACATTAGCTAGTACAAAAGCTAAGGGGGTTGTAGCTCCCTTCTAGGAAAAGCTAGAGAACAAGAGAAGGTTGTAGCCTTCTGTAGGTAGAAGCCTGCGTACTGGTATAAGGTTGCACCAATACAAAATTTGTAAAAAGAAGTTTCTTATTAAAGAAAGATAGAGATGATTATAGCAGGTGGTTTTCACCCACATTGGGTTTCCACCTTATATCTTGTGTTCATGTGTGTGATTGCCTGTTCTGTTTACTGCACCTGATTACTAGTTAGATGGTTCTAATACACAGATTAAATATCAAATAACTAAATTATAAGTTTGCAAGGTATATGTTGGTTGCTTTAAACACAGTTGCGCACACAAGTTTCATTAATAGAAGAAGCATATATAAATCTATTTATGAAATGAAATATTGGTAAATTGCTAATACTGATTCACCCCCCTCTCAGTATTATTTCCAACAATTGGTATCAGAGCAAGTCCTTCAAAAGAAGCTTGATCACTTGAAGGAATATTTATCATCATGGGCAGCTACAAAAGAGAGCGATCCATTAGACCACCAATATTTGATGGGAACAACTTCGTCTATTGGAAGGTAAGAACCACAACCTATCTTCAATCTCTTGGAACAAATGTTTGGGAAATCGTGGAAGAAGGATATACATTTCCATTAGCAATTCCTACATATACGATAGGTAAAAGTAGTATGAAACAAATGCCAAGGCTGTCAATACATTATTGGGGAGTTTGTCACAATCACTCAAGGTTATGCAGCTCAAAACCGCCAAAGAAATATGGGACAAGATCGTTCTAAGCTATCAAGGAGACAATCAAGTAAAACGTGTAAAACTACAATCTCTCAGAATTCAATATGAAACTCTCAAAATGCACAATGATGAAAGTATAGATCATTACTTCCTACATATAGATGAGACTATTAATCGCATGAAAAACTTGGGTGAAGAGATAAAAGAAGTTACTTTAGTTGAAAAGGTTTTAAGATACTTGTCTTCTAAGTTTGAATCAAAATTTTCTGCCACAGAAGAAAAGCAGGATCTTCAGAGTATGACTATGACACAACTGCATGGAATCCTACCACTGTTGAAATGAGAAAAGGAGGTCCATAAGATATGAGAGAAGCCACATTCAAGGCTTCAGGAAGAGAAGAGCTCAATCAATTGAGACACATTTCAAAAGGAGAGGAAGAAGAAAACTTTGTCAAAAACCTTCAACGAGGTTCTGGAAGATACAGAGGTAAACTACCTTTCAAATGCTTTGCTTCTGGAAGAGTCGATCATTATGGAGCCAAATGTCCTCATAAAGATAATATTGATAAAGGTAAGGAACCAACAAAATGGAATAGAAAACATAATGTAAGTAAGAAGAGCTACTATACACATGAAGATGGTGATGGTTTATCAAATAGTGATGAAGATGAATATGGTAATGATTATAGACTTTTGATGGCTTTTGAAGATGATGATTTCTTGGATGCTTTAGATGAAGATGGTCTCTATGAAGAAATTTATAAACTTAAAATCTGTTTAGAAGAAAAGAGTATGATTATAGATACTCTGACATTCCAACTTGCTGAAAGGGAAAAACACAATGAAAAGATAGAATGTGAAATTGTGGGTCTAAGAAAAGATATTGAGAAAACAAAAGCTCTAAATCTTAGATTTGCAAAAGGATCATAAACTTTAGATGAAATTATCAAAGTGCAGTGTTCTCCTATGATAAAGACAGGTCTTGGATATACTGAAGAAGCATCTCAAGCACATAAGCCATCAACCTCCAAAAGCTATCTTGATGTAGCAAGGAGAAGTGAACAAGTTGACAATTGTCAGCAAAGGCATAAAACAAATCACCAGGTAAATCAGGTTCAATCTACTTCAAGGATGAACAGAAGTTATAACCAACCACAAGTAAATCAGTCTCAATTTGCTTTAAGAATGAATGTCAATGGAAACTACAATCATCCGGTCCGTAGATTCGATAATTGCAGGAATTTCTTTAATGGCCAATGTTTTTCATGTCATAACTTTGGACACAAAGCTACTCAATGTGTTTCTTACAAGACCATCATGACTAGAGAAGCATTAAATCAATGGAATGTGACTGGGATCATGTAAAGGACCTACAATAAATTTTATGCTCTTGAAAATGAAATAGAATGCTCTATTTGTAATAACTTCGGTCATGAAGATTCTGAATGCAGGAGTAAATTTCGGAAAACATATCAGAAGGAGAAAGCTTCATTGGATCCCAAAACATGGAGAAAGAAAGAATCATATACAGAAAGATGTGGTATAGCCTTGTATGCAGAAGGACAAGAAAATTAGTGGTACATCGACAGTGGATGCTCGAAACACATTACAGGTGATAAAGAAAAACTTTAGTGATATAATGCCTTAGCAAAGGAAAAGAAGGTCTCATTTGGTAATGACACTCTTGTAGTCATAAAAGGTAAAGGCTCTGTTCTCTTAAAAGAAAAAGTTAAAGCTGGGAATGTTATGTATGTAGATGGTCTAAAGCATAATCTATTGAGTGTTAGTCAAATGTGTGATCAAGGAAATGAGGTAGTATTTCAATCAAATGGATGTGTTGTTCGTGAGCTTGATACAGGAGAAACAATGATCAAAGGTGTAAGAACTCCAAACAACCTGTACATACTCAAGGGGGGACAACAACAATGCTACCTAAGCAAAAACGATGAACACTGGTTATGTCACAGAAGATTGGGGCATCTAAGTTTCTATCAAATAAGAAAAGCATGCAGATACCGGGCTGTTCGTGATCTTTTTTATATTTGCATTCCAGAGAATACAATATGCAAATCATGTCAATTTGGTAAGCAAACCAGAGCACATTTCCCTGAGAAGGAAGGATCAACTAGTAAGCCTCTTGAACTTGTTCACAATGATTTATGTGGTCCATCTAGGAAAAAGTCACCTTGTGGAGAAGAATATTTTATATTGTTCATTGACGACTTTTCTAGAATGTGTTGGATAGGAATTCTAAAGCATAAAGATGACTCTTTCGAAAAGTTCAATGCCTTCAAAGCCTTGGTTGAAAATGAATCAGATTGCAAAATCAAATGCCTCAGGTCTGATCGAGGAGGGGAATTTACCTCGGATGAATTCTTCGACTTCTGTGAAGAACATGGAATAAGAAGGGAATTCTCTACTACAAGAACTCCTCAGTAAAAAGGAGTGGTAGAAAGGATGAATAGAATTGTTCAATAAATGGCTTGTGCTATGCTAGATGAGTTTGGAACTCCTGCAACCTTCTGGGGTGAAGCTGCATTTGCTGTCATTACTATTCTCAACAAAACAAATGTCTGGGTAAACAACACTCAAACTCCACATGAACTTTGGTATGGTAAGACTCCTATTGTAAAATACTTCAAAGTTTTTGGAAGCAAATGTTGCATCAAAAGGATTGATGAAAAACTTGGCAAGTTTGAACCTAGAGCAGATGAAGGCATTCTCCTTGTTTACTCTTCCCGAAGTAAAGGATATAAGTGTTATAATAAAAGACTTGGGAAAATTGTTGAAAGTATTGATGTTGTGATTGATGAAGCGGGCAAAACTCCAAGGCAAGTAAAAACCGAAGATTATGAAGAAGATGAGAATTATCCTTCCACATCAAATCAGACTAATTCTGAAGAAGAAACCAATGAGGCACCAGAAGAACATATAAGGGTAGAAGAAAAGACTCCATCCAGGTATGTTCAGAAGAATCATCTAGAGACTCAAATTTTGGGGCAGAAAGAGGCAGGTGCACAAACAAGAAGAACTATTACAGAAGCTTCAATATATCTAGCATTGCTTTCCTCCGTCGAACTCCAAAATGTAAATGAAGCATGCAAAGATGAATTTTGAGTCAAGGCCATGAATGAAGAACTTAAGTAGATTGAAAAGAATAATAATTGGGAATTGGTTCCTAGACCTAATGATAAGAATGTCATAGGAACCAAACAGATATTCAAAAACAAGCTGAATGAAAATGGAGAAGTTATTAGAAACAAGGCCATACTTGTTTGTAAAGGGTATGCTCAACAAGAAGGTATAGACTTTGAAGAAAATTTTGCACCTGTTCCTAGACTTGAAGCCATAAGAATGTTCCTTGCTCTTTCTAGTTTTCAGAAGTTCAAAGTATATCAAATTGATGTGAAATCTGCCTTTCTTAATGGAGACATAGAAGAAGTATATATTGAGCAACCAAACGGATTCATCCTTGGAAATGATCCAAAACTTGTATGTAGACTCAGAAAGGCTCTCTATGGTCTAAAATAAGCTCCAAGGGCTTGGTATTATCGTCTTGACAAATACCTTCATCAACAAGTTTTTTCAAAAGGATCGGCTAATAGCAATCTATATATAAAAATTGACAATGATAAATTGCTAATACTTGTTGTGTATGTTGATGATATCAGTTTTGGTAGCAATGAAGAAGCCATGAGTCAAAACTTTGCTTTGGTAATGCAGAAAGAATTTGAAATGTCCATGCTTTGTGAGCTCACATATTTTCTTGGTTTACAAGTTCAACAAAATAAAGATGGTATTTTTCTATCACAAACCAAGTACCTCAAGCAGATCTTGAAGAAATATGGCATGGAAGATTCTAAACCAGTATGTACCCCTATGGTAACAGGATGCAACATCAGCTCAAATGATGAATCAGTAGCAGTACATCAACCAACCTACAGATCCATGATTGGTAGTCTGCTTTATCTAACAGGTACCCGACCAAATAACATGCATGCAGTGGGAATAGTTGGAAGATTCCAAGCAAATCCAAAGGAATCACAACTTTAGGCAGTCAAACAGATTTTCAAATATCTTCAAGGAACAGAAAATTTTGGTTTATGGTATCCTAGAGATACAGATCTTACACTTCATGCATATACAGATGCAGATTGGGTAGGAAGCGTGGATGACAGAAAAAGCACTAGTGGTGGTGCATTCTATATGGGTTCCAGATTAGTGTCCTGGTTCAGCAAGAAACACAGTTCAATTGCATTATCTACAGCTGAAGCAGAATATGTGGCTACTGCATCTTGTTGCACACAACTCCTTTGGATGAAGAAAACATTGCAAGACATTAAAATCACATGTAATCCACCCATCTCCATTCTATGTGATAATACAAGTGCAATTAGTATTTCAAAGAATCCAATCATGCATTCCAAGACCAAGCACATACCTATCAAATATCATTTTCTCCATGAACAAGTGCTTGAACAAAAGGTTAAATTGGAGTATGTTCCCTCCAAAGAACAGGTTGCTGATATATTCACCAAACTGCTGCCCAGAGAAACATTTGAATATCTCAGACAGAAGTTGGGAGTAGTTGATGCATCATCTTGTTGTTGAAACCTATCTGATTCAGATAAAAGTGGTTGTATGCGATTTTCATTAAACATATCCGTGTACATACGTCGGTTTCTGTGGATACAGTCACGTTTATGTTGGTTTGAAGAAAAATAGTGGGCCAGACTCAGGAAGAAAAGAGTATGATATGGGTCTGACAGTGATCATCTGGCACAGGTTCAAGGGGAGCATATACTTCTAATAATGCATTGTTGGCATTATCTTGGTACAATTTCATAGTTGTTTTTTATTCAGGTGGAACAAGTGCAGAGGGAGATCATGGTTTCTGGTCTAGATGGTGATTGACAGATGTTGTTGATGATAGTTGCTAATAAATTTCATAGTCTTGTCTCTATGTCATGTAAATTGTTTATTATCAAGATCATGTAACGACCTATTTTGTTTCCCCACTATGCTTGGGATGGATGATGTAATGTTCTTGTTTTATCATGTATAAACTTTTGGTGTATCCCCACTTGGTTGGGAGATGGATGTATGTATGAGTCTTTGGTGATAGGAAGGCCATTTATGATGTATAGAGTCATGTTCTTCTTGTAGAACATCTTTTTGCAGACCTTGCTTACAGTTAGGGGGAGCATGGACAACACACTTCAGCAGATTAGAGAATTCAGCTTGTACTCAGAGGGAGCATAACCCTTTGCCCTTGATGACAAAGTGGGAGAGTGACTTAGGGTTGCCATCATGTCCAAAGGGGAAGATTGTTGGCATTATGACACAGGTTTGGCGCTATGACACAGGTGTTATCCGCTATGACACAGGTGTTGTCCTTGCTGACAACTCACTCAGATGACAGATCACAATTCAGGCTCACAGAATGAAGGAAAAAGAGATATACACAGGTTCCCCTTAACCAAGCCACGTATACACGCGGGTTCGCTAACCAAAAGATGCATGTGCGTATACACACACTTTCCCAAAAGGAAAGGCACATACATGTTGGAGAATTTGGTTTTGGTCCATGGTATTTGGACCATGGTATTTTGACCCATGGTATTGGTCCAAGGTATCTTGTCCGAAGTGTTGATCCCAGATAATTGGTCCAAGGTATTGTTTCTAAGTGGTTTTGGACCATGGTATTGAGTAAGGCCTAAGACTATAAAAGGAGGAGGAGATCATTAGGCAAAGGTACTCAAGCATTGAATATCTAATGAAGAGCAAGATCTAGAATACTAGTCATTAGGTTATGGTGCATAGCTGGATTTGAATCAAGGAGGAACCTGAGCGCTTGAAAAAGGATAAGTTCTATTGATGGGTCAAGATCTTAATGCTTGAAGAGAAGTATCTTTGTGTGGTTTTGATCTTTTATCTAAATAATTGGCGCATGTCGTAATTTGTAAATCTGATGATCTTGGTATAATTGATGTCTGAATAGTGGTAAAGGTTAAATCATTTTTTAAAGATCTGTATGTAGGTTCAGTATAGCAAAGGCACGTATACACGTTGGTTCGGCATTTCAAAACTGTGTATACGTAGGTTTGACTTGAAAAAAGTGTGTATGCACATAGGTTCAACACATTGAAGTAGCGTACCCCTCATAAAATATGTTTTAGCTACTTCTGTTTACTGTTGCAATGTTCTAGGTTCTGGATTGGGTTCTGGTTACTATTACTCTATTCTGGTTACAACATTCAGAAAAGTGATTGTTTGATTCAGTTTTGGTTGGTGCAAAGGAGATTGGTTAATACAGATATATTTGATGTTTGATTGATGTTATTGATGGACCCAGTCTGAAAATTTATGAAACGTGGTCACTAGAAGAAAAGAGAAGGTTGTAGCCTTCTGTAGGTCAGCACCTATGTACTAGTAAACACATCAGCTAGTACAAGAGCTAAGGGGGCTGTAGCTCCCTTCTAGGGAAAGTTGGAGAACGAGAGAAGGTTGCAACCGTCTATAGGTAGAAGCTTGCATACTGATATAAGGCTGCACTAGTACAAAATTTTTAAAAAGAAGTTTCTTATTAATGAAAGATAGAGACAGTTGCAGCAGGTGGTTTTCACCCACATTGGGTTTCCACCTTATATCTTGTGTTCATGTGTGTGATTGCCTGTTCTATTTACTGCACCTGATTACCAGTTATATGGTTCTGATACACAGATTAAAGATCAACTAACTAAATTATAAGTTTGCAAGGTATACGTTGGTTGCTCTAAACACAGTTACGTATACACGCAACTTTCATTAATAGAAGTAGAGTATATAAATCTGTTTATGGAAATGAAATATTGGCAAATTGCTAATACTGATTCACCCCCCTATCAGTATTATTTCCAACACATGCAACACTTGCACACTCAAGACTAATCTACAACTGATGTTATACTTCCTTGGAATCTCCACCTCAACTGGGTAACTCAAATTCTCTTCATGCAGTAGCTATTTTGGGTTGACTGATCAGTTAACTGGATGATTACTGAGTTTGACTGAAGTCCCACTGCTTAATTGACCCTCCACTAGTTCCTCCAAAAGTTGGAACTAGTTTAACTGAAAACAACCTAAGATTGCTACAAATTAGAAATCACACATGCTGAACTAAAATCTAACTCTGACATATCACAGAGGAACATATTGAATTGATGCCATACATACTGAGAGTCATAGCATAGCGAAATAGAGAAATTCCATTCATCCCAGAGAAGAAATATCATGACTATAGTGATGACCATATAGATATTACAAAGACACGTATCCAAAAAAATTGCTAAGATGCAAATTGATATATACTACGATGAGAGATCATACCAATGTGCCAAATAATGTGATTAACGAGAAAGTGCAGACTGAGAGTGAGAATCATGTATCTTTAAGAGTGAGAGATATGTGCCATTAAGGGTGAGATATCATAGTAATGTGGGATATTACAAAGCAAGAGTAGACATGAGTCTTGTAACCAATGCGAGAAATCTGAGGATAGTTCTAAGCCATTTCAGAGATGTGAGACCTAAATCCATATTGCGAGAGTAGACAAATGAGCTTCAAACATGAAAGAGAGGAGATCTGTTCCATTCAAAAAAATCAGAACTAATGTTATCCAAATTATCACATAATGCATAATATATAGTTGTTTGCTAGTCCAATGAGGTGTCTCTTTCTTGTTGGGAAAACATGAGTCCAACCTACAAAATTTCAAATCTTTAAAATATTTTACCCTCCAAATAAATTGAAACTGACTTGATGATCGTAATGTAATTCCTTTTGATTAATCACATACAATTATAATTCATAATTAAATATGGGCTGGGGAATTTATCCCTAGCTACCCAAAATTAACAAGATGATAAAGATGAATATGAATAGGATGCCTATGATGTAAGAAATTCTAGAAGAGAACATGGTATTATGGTCATGTATGTCATATGTTATTAACTCTTGCTTATGTATGTAATAGTGCTGCAATATTTTATGATGTAAATATCATCTTTTTGTTTGTTTAGTGAAGAAGTTTTATAGCCAGAAATGAGTTCTTGATCCAGGTGGATGTTGGTGGCCACCCACCTATCCCATTTGGACCCCCGCAACTGTCTCTTCAGTTTTTCAGTTTCCGTAATTGTAGAACAATTTACTATTTTTAGCAGTTTTTTCGGGTCCTGAACTTCTGGAGCCGTTTTGAGGCCCTAAACGACGTTTTTTGGGAAATTCTGGGGCAACATAGGTCCATGGACCGATGTTGCTCTTCCCAAAGTGGTAGCTCTCGGATAGATCTTTCTAACGAGCTATCATACGCGTCAAACGAAGATTGTATGCCAAAGTTACGACCCCGGGAAATTGATGTACCAATTTACCCAAAACGGGGCCAACAATTTGGCGTTTCATCTTCTAGGGGTAGGTTT
>APFE030661861.1:0-10116 GCA_000404065.3 Pinus taeda | reverse complement strand
TGCTCCATTTGCTGGACAATGACTCCTCTTTGGACCTGGCTGTTTCTCATCTTCATCGTCATCCTTGAAGACCAATTGAAACTGAGCATATTCTCAGTTTCTCCCTGGTTACAACTTTTGTTAGCATATCTGGAGGGTTCTGGCTAGTGTGTATCTTTTCTAGCTTCAACTGTCCATCTTCCAACACTGATCGTATGAAATGGTACTTGAGCTGTATGTGTTTAGTCCTGGAATGAAATGTTGATTTCTTTGCAAGATGAATGGCACTTTGGCTATCACTGTATAACATGCCCTTATCATGCTTGATACCACTTGTAAGTACTCTGGACACCACATATCTCCCCACACTGGTATGATATTGTCCACTTTGGGCCTAAGCCCTCATGGATTTGCTTTTGGACTTACCCCAAAAGGCCTCATACCAATAGAGATATTTTTCCATCCTTATATACCCATGATCCTCCCCACTTCTAGTCAATGTGGGACTTTGGTCGTAAACCCAACAAAATTTGGCCTAAAAGTTCAAATTCTCATTTTCATGGTGACCACAAAGTTTAGCGAAATCAAAATCCTAAATACATTTTATCTTGAGATCAATTGTCCCAATTCATTCTAAATTTGAAAAAAGGGATCTAAATTAAATGAGTTCATCAATATGAAAAAATATTCAATTCATTGAAGTCATAAATTGGTTGGTTCGATGAAGTGAAAAAAATCCTTAGATAACAATGTAACAATTTCTTAATTTTTCCAATGTCACAAATCCTTTAGTCCATTGATATGATAAAATATTTAATCCATCAAAGAAGAATTTCAAAGTGTAGCAATGAGAAAAATAAATTTCAAAGTCAATAACGAAAATTATTTTTGTAGTTTTTTGAAGTTCATTTTATAATCGGGGATGGAGACCATGTTGTAGCCTACTGAAGTGAATTTTGTAGTTTAGTGACAAGAGAAATTCAAATTTTGGTGAGAGGAATAATTTTGAAATTCGGTGATGACGGAAAGAATTTTGAAGATCAAAAATGGAGGAAATTTGCGGGTTGTCGAACATCAAGCAACCCTTGCAACATCAAACATCAACAATCTATGGAATATACAAATGCAACCAACCATTAACAAGCAATATCACAACATATGAAATCACAACACCTCCTCACAAACATATGGTGACAAGAAAGCATAACAACCATAGTATCACAACATAGAAATATACATAAGCAGTTCAAAAACAAGCAACATCACAACATATGCAAGCAACCTCTAACATACTCAACTCTCCTTCACCTCTTGATTAGCAACACTTCGACACCCTTTGCACCATACCTTGTTGCTCCTTTGCCATCAATGACAATTTTTCCAACAAAATAATTTCAAAGATCAACAGTGCAAGAAATTTATAATCCACCAAAGAGAATAATATTGAAGTTCAATGATCAAAGAAATTCAAAGTTTGATAATAGGAAGAATGTTGAAGTTCAAGGGAAAAAATTTTGAAGTACAATTATGAAGTGCATTTTGAAGTTCTCTAAAGTACTTTTGGAAGTTCACTTAAGTGCATTGCATAGGTTTCCAAAGTTCAATACACTTTGTAGTTCAGCAATGAGAAAAAAAATTGGTTCAGCCAAAAAACAAAAAAGTGGCTCCATCAAAAGCCAAAATTTTGAGTCCAAAAAAAAGATATTTAAACTATGAGTCAACCAAAATCCAAACTTTGAAGCTTGCCAACGAGATGAATTTTGATGTATTGCCAATGGAAAAAATTGTATTTCATTAATGGAGAAGAGATTTTGAAGTTCATTGATCATCAATAAACAAAAATTTTAGTCCACTAATGGACAAAAATTGTAGTTTATTAATGAAAAGGTAATTTTGGGTTCACTAATGGGATAGGTATTAAGTTTGTCGATGGAATAAATAGTTTGATCACCAAAGAATGGAAAGGAGGATGGTGACATGGCCGCATAAAGGGTTGAATAAGTGGACATTAATGATACATCAATAGCCATGTGTCATGCCACATTAGTCAGATGATGATGCATAAAAATAAAAATAAAGTAGTCTAGAACCAAAATTTCATTTTTGCTATAACATGAGAATAAACCTTAGAATCAAGTGAAATTTTATGGGTATGTTTGTAGTGAGGAATGACACAAAAGTGTCACTAAGGGCCACTAGCCAATTCTACTCCAAAATTCTAGAAAATAAAAATTAATAGGTTTTGAAGGACAAAGCAATACTCTTTGATAGAGGCCTTGTTATTGATGAAATTTTCATAGTGAACCCAAAAATGAGACATGAAGATACCTAGATAGGATTTTTTCCATGTTCCAAAAATCTTGCAGTGGAGTTGCTAGAACAAAGAAAACCCACTATATCAAACCACTTTTGTGGATTTTTACAATTTTCGAAGGAGGAAAGTGACCACAGATCACAAATTTAGAAAAAAATATCTAACATTTAGCCTCTTAAATCATCTTGACAACTTTCTCTTATTGAATTTTTCATAGTTACACTTTTTTTGGAAGCCAATATTTTTTGCTAAAAATTATGCTTAGATAAAAGGTAAAAATAGCAAATTTTTTCATCCCATATGTATGTAGAAATTGACAAGCACATAAGATCACTAATATGGAAGTTGTTGTGCACTTGCAATCATGGTTGTTATCTACACCCAATATAAAGGTTTTCCTAGTTCCTCACATATCTTTTCTATAGGTGGTGGAAGTTAGCCTCTAAGAATAATTGCAATAGTGAGATGGGTACATAAATGTGTAAAATTTTGATTTTTTTCAAAACCATAATTGTCAGCTCAAAACTCATATTGAAGCTTAGGTATAGCCATTGGAAAAGAAAACTAGAGGAGGACATGACAAAAGCGTATAAGTTCCCCAATGAAGTGTATGGTTATTTCAAGAAGTTGCAAGAAAAAGGACAATTGGGTCTATGAACCATGTAATTGCTTAATATGAACAATTTAAAAAACATTGTTAATTTTAGAAATACATTCCTAGATGAAAAAGGTGAATATCATAGGAGAGTATTGAGCAAAAAGGGATGCATATACTTTAGGAAGTTTTGTTTCTAATTATATGAAGGCACATTTGGAAGTGCAATAGATTAGTTATAAAAAGTGCTTGAGTTTTGATAACAATAAAAAATATTATTGATAAACAAGGGAACACTCAAGGATAGAATGGTATGTCAAGGGGTTATTAACAAGATGATTAGATGTTATGAATGAATATTATGTAAGCCTCAAGGGTTATCTCAATTGGTTGAGTTCCCATTGCTAAAAGCACCTCACAAATGGGAGGTCACGGGGTCAATTCTCCTTGAATCCCTTAGGGTTAGGCTCTATTAATAAGTCGATAGGAAGTGATCCATTTGGGTGGGTATGCCTGGATATATCCTAGAAAAAAAAATTGAATATTGTATGGGTCTACTATAGAAAATATCTCCAATGCACAATCTTGAAGAACAAGGAACTAGAAGTTGGTGACCTAAGAGAAAAAGAAATAATCCATGAAGAGTACTTAGTGTAATGATTGATGGGTGCAACTCGAATTATTGAAGAAATACTAGGAGAATACCTAAAAATGGTAGCTAAATACTACATGAAATACATAAATGGTGATAGGTAGAAAGAGACACAAGTTCTCTTGTGTGTTAAATCTAAATGTTTATCTTACAACATAATGTTTGGAAAAGTTATGGATGACAACTACATAAAGAAAAGAGTCGTGAGGGTCTTCAACAATGCATTTGATTAATATTTGTAGCCAAAAAACCATGACAAAATTACAATGGTGAAATTCAATGGGTGAAGAATGGCATGATGGTTGCAAAGCATGTTGCAAGAAGAACATGAACCTATTAAGGTAAATTATGAGTCATGGGTATGGGAAACTCATCTCCAAGGACCAACATATGAATAATTAGAAGAATTGGCATATATGAGCCAATAAATTCTATCTAGGAGTATCCAAGGCAAGAAATCTATTTATATGATCAAAATAAGCAATGGCAATAGGGTACCAGTGCAAAAATATAAGGGATGAAAGAATGAAGGTTCATTCACTTTAGAAGCACCAATGCATGGAATAGGGATTCAAAAGTAATTAATCAATGAAGTGAAGATGAGAAAAGTCAATGAACAACTATAGATAATGGAAAATGATGTCATAATTAAAATGGTTAAGTTGGTTGAAGAGACTGAGGAGACGGAATGATATAAAGAACGTCATTACAACATGATTTAAGGTTTAGGAAGGAGAAAGGTGGGAAGTGATTTTCTAAGTAAAGGTAGTTGTTAATGGAGTTGTAGTATCAATAGGATATGTTAGCTATAATTGCAAAATGGCCGAGTTTGATTTCATTAGAAGGTGTTCAAACAAGGGAGCAACAATGCACCAATAAGTAGAGTGAGAGCACATGAGACCACAAGAATCTAGGTGGATTTTGGATAGCCACATATAGCTTGAGAAGATGGAATAAATATACACTTGAGAGAATGTTTAGAGTGATTTAGAATTCATATAGGAAATATAGAATGCATACACATTAGTATGTAGGCCAAGAGTTAATGTTTGGTGCATATTGATATGCATTAGGGCATATGGAAATGCTTGGGGATATGTATAGCTTAATTATAAACTACAAGTATTCCATTGTTATATATATATATATATGCGAGAGAGAGAGAGAGAGAGAGAGAGAGAGAGAGAGAGAGAGAGAGAGTAATATGTAGTCTAATGATGCTACTATATATGACAACCACCAATATAAAGACAAAAGAGGATGGTAAAATGTTGAATGAGAGGTTGGCAAAAGAAGCCTATGAGCAACTACTAACTATTACTTAATGAAATGGTATCAATAAAATTGATAATAACCATGTAGGTATGAGTTTGATGACTTATGGTGCATTAATGATGAAGGTAATTGAAGTAAGAAGTTTTTGAGTCAAAATTCAACATTTGAATTGTTGTGTATAATGTGTTTGACCCTCCACTAAATGTGGGAAAGGGAAAAGGCCTAAATATACAAATATTATTCAATGCTTGAACACAATCATATGAATTTTAAATACATTACATTTTATATTGGTTATAAGTTCATAACCAAGAAGGGTCAAGAGAATCTAGCATACCATTTTCTCAATCTTCCCTTAATCTAGCATGTTTGGTGCCATTTTCTCAATCTCCCCATTTTTCTAATGAGGATATCTATAAGTCATTTTACTAAAACTATTATTAGTTCAATTTGATGTTCATGATCTCTACATGGAGGTAAGCCTTTAGGAATTTCTTGGAACACCCTATAGTGTTTTTCCTAGGTGCATTTTAATTTCTCTAGAATGTTTTCATCTTATTGCTTAATTTCCATATATTAGAATTTAACAACCACTTTGCTACTTTTTTTAGGAGTATTTCCATTATATAAGGGATTATGTCTTGAGAAGATCTCGATTTTAACCCTTTGAATTCATATTGCATCCGTTCCAATTCAAATCTCATCAATAACTCATTATAGATTGTGAAAATTGTACCTTATTTTCTGAACCATTAAATCCATAGAACAACATCTACACCTCCAATGATGGTGGAATACATTAGGATTTCCAAATTATACTCTCCCATACTCAATTTAATGTTATGGTGTTTTCCCACACCATTAATATTCCCTCTGTTAGCAACCAAAACTTAAAAGCTTGTCACTACATATCAAAACAATTGAGTCTCTCTACTAATCTTTTATCAATGAATTTATTGGCACTACCCAAGTCAATAAGAACTATGACCTTTTTCTTCTTCATGTAACCTGCAATATATAGGTTTTGAGATGCTAACAAACCCGCTAATGCATGAACAAATATTTTACACCTTTTTGAATCAATGCTATATACAATCTCAACTCTATTTCCTACTCTTTTATGTTGACGATTTCTTCCTCACTTATTTGTGTAGATTCCTCTATATCCTTTTCATTATTATTTTCCAAATAGTTTTTTCTACACAATTATGCCCTTCTAATCATTTATTGTTACAACAATAGCATAGCCCTCTTGTTATTCTTTCCTCCATTTTCTTCTGTAATATTCAAGTAGGTCGAGGTAGATTTGTCATGTGAATCCAAACACAATCTCTACTTCTTGCATGTGTTCCAATGGTATACTTGTGTGTAGCCTTATTCTTAGTATGAATATGATGATAAAATTGCATGTCTTCTATGATATTTTCAGGATTTTTTAGGAAAAAATCATGTTTAATGTTTTATTTTAGTCCAACCATGTAAGTTTCTAGCAAATGTTCATCACTTAGCTTATCCACCTTTGTGGCCAATACCTAAGATTCTAAATTATAATCTTCAATATCACTTAACTATATTCTTTTCAATTGATTGAAGTAGTCTTGTTCCCAAACTTTCCTATTTTCTACTTCCAACTCTCTTATAAATAAACCTCAATTATAATGATAAGAATAGAGCTTCCTTTTAACTACCCATTGATACCATTAATAGGTATTTATCTCAAATTCCAATGTTGCTATGTGAATCATTTACTTATCATCCATAATATTATGCAATTCAAAATATTTCTCTATTTGGTTCACCAAAGTAAAGACCTTTGTTCCATCGAACTTTTTTAATTCAACCTTAGGAAAGTTCAATTTCTTTGGAAACCATCCATAAGTAACTCCATTATTGGAGTTTAATCACCCTAAAAAATTATTGTTATTGGAAATTTGTTCAAGCTAAGTAATACTTTTATTTTCATGAGTCCCTTCGATCACATTATCAATTTCAGGGAGCCTCACATATAGGGATTTTATGATCCTTTTTAAAGATCCTTCTAATTCTTCCTTATTTTCATCTGTATTCAATTCCAATTGCTTAAACTTTCTTTCCATCTATTCCTTAATTTATTCAATCTTGTTTTCCATCTTTCATTCAATTTTTATTTCATCATTGAGCAAATCAACCTTTTCACTAACCTATCATTCAATTCATTGATTTGACTATCCAATTTGGATAGTTAGTTTTGTATATCTTCACAAGTCATGCAACAGATTTCTGAAGGTTTAATTAGTGCAATCAATTTTGGATCTTTCTTTGGATCCATGGGAAAAATGTTATTATGTCCTAAGAACAAGGGATTTTTAGGTGTTATATATTTCCAATATATTGTTGGGGTATGATAGTAGTACTCAGCCTAATATCTCAGGGAACTATCTAATAATGCCCAACTATGGCCTAAGCCATACTACTTGACAACCCAGGTGCTAGAGAGTGGTCTCCCTAAGTGTTGTTCTCAATGTATGATAGTTAAAAAATGGTTGAATAGCTTATCTAAAGTCGATTTCAAGTATACATAGGGGACTTCCTATATACCTAAAGTTAGGTGGAAGTGAGATTTCATATAAAATTATTTCTTGATGCAATACTACTTGAAGGGTACTAACAAGGGTTATAAGTGTTTACAATAGGGTTGAACCATGTGTACTTCCTACATGCATTCTTAAATTTATAGTAGTTTTACCTACTAAATGAGATATCAATATGTTATTTAAAATCAATAGAACACATCGGGGAGGTTGGACCGAGAGGGGTGATTTTTAACCTCGAAGAAAAAAACAAAAAAGATCACTTGGGGACGGGAAAGCCTCGAACAATCAAGTAGAAGCTGTAGAAATTTCACCTGTAGAACAAACCGATATATGCAATGTCCTAAAGCATAATACTTGTTCTACTTCTACAAAACATTAAGTGGAAGCATAATCGAATTCATGCGCAGCATCAAGTAGAAACATGCATAACTGATCAAGAGAAATAATCACACATAACACAAGATATATCCAGGGGAAAGCACCAGCATAAAACCCCAACCTTATATTATCAATCAAGTGGAAATCCTCTTCACAATACAAAAAGAATTAGCTCTCAAGCTATTCAGTTCTCAATGAACTATGAAGATATGAAGATATGTCTCATGAACCAACCAAGACCTATATATAAAGGCTTTACCTATGGTCCAATCCCTATTTCCTTGCATAATTTTCTTAGGAAATAATAGCAAAAGCATATGCAATTAATTCCATACATACCAAGTCAACCTATGGTCCAACTACGCAATCCTTGAGGACACTAGTTCCTCAATCATGCAAAAACTACTTACTAGAAATAGTCAAGCATCTGATAGTACACTGTCCCACATCTGATCTCAACTAGGTCTCTGCGACAGAACAACATGCAAACAGTATCCATGAGTGAATCTCAGTTATCTAAAATAATAGTTGCCACATGCATGCAAGCATTAACAAACTATATTTTATTATTTTAACAACTTGTTAAAATAATCTAACTGGACTTGACTAGTTGGAACTAAGTCAACTGATTCTCTCATTATAGAGCTCATACTTATTCCCTCAATTAGTGGAGGAAATTAAGGATAAATTCCTAAATCAGTGGAACAACTCATGTGCATGCTCGCAAAGACTTCAAATTTGAATTTCCTTAACTAATTAACTCAACTGAATTAATTAATTAATATTTCCAATTGTTGTTCAGACCAAAATTAATTTTACTTCCTATAGATAGACTAGGGGCTGCTATAAATAAGAAAGAACCCAGAAATGTTATTTTTAGAACTTTCTATTTTTAGCAGTTTCACCTCTCACCCAATGTGGCCAATGACCTCACTAGCCAAACTGCTATTTTTAGACATGCTATTTTTAGCAGGCCTATTTTTAGTACATTCTAAATTTAACATTTCTTGTTGCACATTTTTCAACACTCTCTCTCAACAAGAAAGGATTTTTCTCGAACCCGATCCTGTAACTCTGTAATGTTCTGCATGCAACACATCTACCTGGTCCATTTGCTCTGACAACACTTGGAATAAAAACACTTCCAACTGACCACTCCGTTGGGTGAGGAACATACTCTGATGTTGAAGCTCTACCTGCTACTGACAAGTGCTCCCTCTCTAACATATATGCTACTGCAACATCTCCATGCATCTCGCACCATTGCACACCTCTCTGTGCCACTTGGCACTATGCAAAACACATGTGCCTCTCACATTGCTGCAGCCTACTAGCTATGCGCTATCCTGGGATTCCCTGCACTGTCTCTCTCTCTCTCTGTCGCTCCATCTGCATCTGTCTCTACCCAATTAGTCAGTTCCTGCTACTCCACATCGGGGCTCCTGTAGCAAGGTCTCATCCAAGAGGTTGGGTACCTCAAGGATCTTGCCCCTCCTCCTTGGGACGATCACTCTATATTTCCCCACCTCCTACCTGGAGTTATGGCTACATGTCATCCCTCAGCCCACCTGGCTCGAAGTTTCCCCCTACTGGAGGTCTATGCATGAGTAGATGTTTCTACTTGATCTCCACTCAGCTTCCCTTGTTGTGGCTACTCCACAACCTCTTGAAGCTACTACACCAATCATGGCTCCTCCACAATCGTTTGAGACTTCTTCTGGCTCTGCATGTTGAGAGGTAATATACCCTCCCTCTCAACCACCAAGTCTCCATCAGTTGCCTTGTTGCTCAAGGCTTTGCATGCATCTTGAACCTCAAGAGCATATAGATTCTTGACCCATGAACCAGTCTGCTTCACATGTCTAGTGATGATGTGTTTAAGGAAAACCTTTCCCTTACTGAAGACTACATCATAGCCTCTGTCTTCCAGCATCGCGATCGACACCAGGTTTCTCTTCAGTCCTGGTACATACTTGACATCGGTCAAGGTAAGGCGAGCTCCATGCTCCCTTTGAAAAATAACCATGCCTACACCTGAGACACTATACTTCTCATCATTACCCATCGCTATGAGTATCTATATATATTTCTCCTCCAAAGTACTGAACACACTCTTGTCGTTGGTCATGTGGAAAGAAGCTGCACTGTCAAGAAACCAACCACTTCCCACAATGGATGAAACCATGCATGCGAAGAGTGTGAAATCGAGCTCAAACTGTGAAGCAAGTGCCTCACCTTCAGATCCTTCCCCAGATCCCTTCTTGGATTTCCTCCGTGGACAATTTGTAGCATAATGGCCCACCTCATGACAACGAAAGCATCGCACTTTCGATTTGTCAACCTTCTTCCC
>APFE030661858.1:64851-79646 GCA_000404065.3 Pinus taeda | reverse complement strand
TCAAGGCTTGACATGAAGAGCTGAGGCTTAAGACTTGCAAAGGAGGTATGTATGAGTGGTGATGGACTCACACAAACTTTAGAAAGTCATGGTGACAATTTTTGTGCAACAGATTGCCCCCTAAAGTGCGAAGTCTGTAATAGATGAGGATAGTTTTGTCACCTATGAAGAGTGAAGTACTTTATCATTTCAAGGATCTTCCTGTGGATACCCCAGTCAAAACCTGTAAAAACATTCAATACAAAATATATATATGTGAAAATATCATCGCTGAGGTAGGCATTCCCATACTCAAATCAAAACTGACTAAGAACTAACTAAACTGTTCTGATACAACAATGATTTTGCAATACATCATAAGTATAGAAAGATGTAGACACAATATGGGCGTAGCCATCTGTTTATGAATGGTCCACTGTATAATGAATAACAAAATTCCTCGCAGCCTGGATGGCAGAAACTAGATCCAGGGTCTTGATTTCTGCTTCCCGAACTAGTACGATTCTATCCATGTGAATGAATGTGTCGAAGTCGAACATGGTAGAAACCACTTGATTACCAGTCAATGATGTAAACTGTTAACAAGTGTGAGAGAAACCACTAGTAATGTCAATGGCTCTCAAAGTACTCAGTACAATCCATGAAATGTGAATGAATGAGTTGATGTCGAACACGTCACGGAATCCTTTGATTGAAGGTCAATGATGCAACCTATCGTCAAAGGCGAGAAACCTGCCATTAAGGCATGCAGATTCTAAGGTACTAACGATTTCTAGATCATCTTTCTAGATAATGAGTGAAGTTGATAGAAAGTGATCCGTTATAGGCAAGCCCACAACATGAAATCGTAGATCAAGTTTGAAGAAATATATTTGGCAAGGACTAACTCAGGGATGGTCAAAGATGGATGACAGATATTTTGCAGATGAATGGTTTATTTGAACTGACCTCTTGAACACATAACGACACTGTAGATGGTTCAATGACAATTGACCCAAAGCTAATACCCAGAAACCGGCTGAAGACTTTCAATATGGTTTGATTAACTGTTAGGCAAAGGATTTCCCAACCCAGGTGAATAGAAAGTGTCGTGTTCAAGAGTGGTTAACTACTTTTCTAAACATAAAGTATAACAAACAGGTTCATTTTTCTCTCTTTTCCCCCACCATTTTTGGCAAGTACCTCTTTATTTTTGACAATCTTGAGGAGGATAACATTTGCTTGATTATAAGCTCATCCTTTGGATGAGTCCAACTTAGTTTAAAATTCAAACCCTAAGAAGGAGTGGTCCGTTCTTGTTTAAATTTGAATAGGTCCTTTACTGTTAAATTTTAACGAGTCCAATATAGGAAATACTCGGTGTTTTTCAATTTTAGGGAGTCAGAAGAAAAACTTAAGAAAAATCCATGGTTGTCCTTTTTCATAAATTTGTGTCCCCCAAGCACGAAAAAGTATAAAATGATACTTGAGAGAACTGCTTGACCATTAAAATCAAGGAGTACTTTTCATAATTATTGCCTTCGATTTGAAAAAGTAAAAAAGCGATCGAAAACACGTCGTTTTCTAACAAATATCAAACTTAAAACGAAAAAAGTCCGGCAATCTTTTCATGTTGATACGGTCAGAAAAGAGCTGTAAGTGGACCGTCCTTTTAATTTCGTTTTAACGAGTTTAAAAAGAAAAACTTGGTAATCTTTTCATATTTTACGAGTTAGAAAAGAGCTTAAAGAGGATTCCTATGTTTCACTTTTTCGTAAATTTTGGAAGAGTCCGAAAAAGTGAAAAAGTATGCTCTTTGTTGAAAATGATCAATTCTTCCTGAAAATCCAATATTCTACAATAAAACTCAAAACATTACTCATACCTATTTAAAATAAATAAAAATGCATCAAAAGTTACCTTTTTAAAGTGAAAATAAACAAATTAAAAATTCATTTATTCGAAAAAGCTTATAAAAATGGCTTTTGTAAATTCATTTTTACCGTTTGACTTTAGAGTGAAAAGTAAGAGTTTTTGGTAAGAAACTTCCTGTGAATATTGCGGAAAATCCGACTGTTGGAATCGAAAACCGTCAGCTCTAGGTAATCCACATCATCCCTATTTGGCATTTCAACCATTTAATTTTCATTTTAGGGCTTTAAAAATTGATTTTTAGAAGAAAATTTTGTTTAAAAACCGCTCGCGGGGGGTCCGCAGGTGCAACATGCGGCCCCTGCGGACCCCGAATTTTTCGCACAAAGGAAAAAGTTGGGGTCCCGCACCTGCTCTTAAGGACGAGTGTAGACCTACACACTATCCCTAACTAGCAGGTGCGGACCCCGCAAAATAAGTTTTAAAATGTTAATTTTTTCCATTTCCGCCCGAAAATTTTGAACTAAATTATTCTAATCTGCCTTTTTTGCAATGTAGTATATACAAAATGCTCATTTGGCGGGAACAAGAGCACGAAGATGTGGATCTAGCTGCATTAATTCATCCATCTACAATACGGGAATTAAAAACATGCAGACTATTTAAATTCTAGGCCATACCCAGCATGAGGGCTCAGGTAGACTTTCTGCAATGGCTGGTAGATAGGTGGAGCACATAGGACCAGTATTTCATAATTGGTGGACACCGGCTCGAAATCGAGCTAGAGGACATTTATTTCCTGACTGGTTTGCCCAAGAGAGGTGAATGATTATGTCTATTCGAGACTAGGCTAGGTGGCCAGTCTGTCGCTAGTCTCCGACTAGAGTTTTGTAATGACCAAACTAAGGACAAACAGATAGATATCAAGACTATCTCCCGTCCTGAACTTAAAGTGATTGCATTTACTATCACTAGACTATGCGGGAGCGCAACATTGCATGTAGCTACTGGATCCCAAATGCGAATGGCAGAATGTTACCGAGGCACCATCTTCAACTGTGCAAAGCTGTGTTGGCAAATGTAAAAGGCCAACTAACTAGAGCAAAGAACAGGCAACTAAAAAACTTTGGATATGGTTTCTTGGTTGTGAGCTTTGGCCTAGAGAGGGTCCCTATGTTGGTCCCACAACAACTTTCCATTGAGTCTGGACTTCCCCGAGAGCCTAGGATTATGCGCTGGGTTGTAGTGATGGCCCGTCATCCTGAGGAGGGTACAAAGGTTGTCCGATTTCCACTTGAGTATTTTCGTTGGTTGGGGAACCAAATTTTCATGATTCAAGACTTTCCATACACTGAGATGGATTATCGTGGTGATCCAGACATGGCTTTTCCACCAGGAGAGCAATGGGATGATTAAGGTAAAATCATTTTCAACATTTTCTAAGTTTTAACTAATTTTTTTGTTTTGTTTTTAAATCGTCAAAAATTGACAGTAAAAAGTTTTAAATGCAGATGTGGGTCCACGATGACCAGCCGCTCTCCAGCCCTATGAGAGAAGACACCCTGCTGTAGCAGCACCGGCCCCACAGGACCAATCAACAGAGACCCTGACCGAATTGGAGCATCATCTAGAATGTTTGACAGTAGATATCCTAGAGACTAGTATAGATGATATTCCACTTAGGTTACAATGCTATGTGATAAGGTGTTTTTCAACCTATGATCGAAGACGATGTATATTTGACACACTTCTATGCTATGATATATCACTATTACTGGCTATCTTGTATAACATGTTTATGGAATGTTTTTAAATTTACTGTCTTGATTATTGCAAATGTCTATTTAACATTCGAGAAGTAACTACATCTACTAATGTGTTTAAATATCTTGGAATATGCTGATACTCAATGTAGTCAAATTCACGTTCCAAGAGACGAACTCTAAAAAACAATCTTAATAACACTGGATTTCTAATGGCATAAGCCCGATTAAGCTGTAATACAATGAGTTCTGAATCTAACCTAAAAATAAAACTCCGAATCTCAAATGAGATGGATTCAGATAATAACTCAATCACTACACTATACTCTGCAATGTTATTTGTTGTTTGACCCAGGCTTACCCCATGCATAGATACTAACTCGTTAGAGGGTGAGTAGATAACTTAAGCTGTGGAAGAAATATTCCATGTACTATGACAAGCACCATCAACAAAACCAATGTATGTTTGAAGAGACGTTGACATCTGCAATATCAAGAGTAAAATCAAGATAAGCAGGAATAATGATAAAAACACTCTCTAAACTAGGCATATTTTCTAATCTAAAACACACCAGCGAGGAGGAAACTATTCTAACAAAATCTTCACACCAAACTTTAAGCATAATATCTTTTCAGATAAAGCCCATTTATGGGTCTATCTAAAGAGACACTATCAAAATCTAGTAATTCATAGGCCCCTTTTGCCAGCTTTCGCTTAACAACAAAAGGACCATGCCACATGGGTACAAATATTCCAGCCCCCAGCTTATCGTTTGCTTGATCATATAGTAAAACTAGGTCTCCTTCCAAAAAATTACGAGATGTAACATTTTAGTCGTATTGAGATTTTATCTATTTTGCATGAGTCTCGATTGCTAATGCAACATCACGTCGATTCTCATCTAGCTGAGCTAAGTACAACAAACGTTTCTCCTCTTCGGAAGTGGCTGGGAGTAATTCTATGGCTATTTGCAATGACGGAATTTCACATTCAATGGGTAACACTACTTCCAACCCGTAAATTAGTTGAAAATGAGTGAAACCGGTTGATGTTTTGACTGAGGTTCGGTATGCCCAAAGCGCTGAAAATAACATGTTATGCCAATTCAACTGATGAATACCAATAATTCATTGGATCATAGTGACTAGAACTTTATTGATGGCTTCAACCAGACCATTAGCTTGTGGGTGATATGGAGTAGAACTATCGTGATGCAGGCCAAGTTGATCTGTTAGTTCAGTCATCATGATGTTTCAAAAATGACTTCCATGATCAGTAATAATCGCTTGAGGAACACTGAATCTAGCAATTATATGATTGAAAATGAAAATTGCAGCAGTTTTGCCGTCTACCAAAAATGTAGCCATCACCTCGGCCCACTTGGTAAAATAATCTACCGCAAGGATGATATACACATGCCCCCTAGCCGAGTGAGGGTTACATGTAATAAAGTCGATACCCCATTTTGGAAAAGGACCGACAAAAATTATAGGGTGGAGAGGAGCAGGTGGAGCATGCATCTTACAATAAAAAATTTGGCAATTGTGGCATTTCCGGACTGCGTTGATACCATCTTTAAATAAGGATGGCCAGAAATAACCAGCGCACAATATCTTTTGGGCTGTGGCATACCCAGACATATGACCGCCACATGCTCTAGAATGATAGTTATTTAGAACCTTTTCAGCTTCTTCATGAGATAGACAACGTTGGAAAATAGAATCCGCTCCATGACGATAGAGTGTATCTCTAATAATATTGTATTGTTGGGATTGGAAACGTATTTTCCTTCGCTGAGATCGTGAGATTTCAGGCCAGAATGATTAGGTTTAGAGATAGATAATTATATCTCCATACCATGGATCAAGAATACTGATAAGAAACAAAGATTCATCCGCAATGGGTTCTTCCACCACAGTTTCAGTATCAGTACGCGGGAAATCACACATCAGTTCTGAAAAAACCAAAGATTTCTTTGCCTTGGATTTTTCAAATTCCAAGTCAAATTCCTGCAGGATAACTATCCATTTGGAATACTTTCCATCTAGCAATTGTTTGGTCAAAATATACATCATAGGGTTACAGTCAGAAATTACTGTGGTTTTGCGTAATAATATGTAGTGACTAAACCTTTGGATATCTTGAATAGCGGCCAAGGCCAATTTCTCCACATGCAAATATTTAAACTCAATCGGATTCAGAGTTCGACTAAGATAGTAAATCACATGTTCATTGTTGAATTCATCTTCCTGAACTAAAACCATCCCAATGGTGGAATGAGAAGCGGCGAGGTACAAAAAGTAGTCCTGGTAATAGTTGGGAGGATGCAATAACCGTGCATGGGTCAACGCGTGTTTAAGTGCATCAAAAGATTTGTTAGCTATCTCATCCCAAAAGAACGGAGTATTCTATTTCAACAACCTGGTGAAACCTTTCGTTATCTTGGCATAGTTAGGAATGAAACGACGTAAAAAGTTTTCTTTCCCTTGCAAACTTTGGAGTTGGCAAAGAGTCGAAGGCGGAGGTAATTTGACAATAGCTTCAAACTTCGAGGGGTCGACACGAATGCTGGCTTTTGAGACAACAAATCCCAGTAAACGACCCATTTCTTTACAGAAAACACATTTGTGTGGATTCAGCCTAATTCAATAATGCCTGCATCTCATAAAGATGGTTCGTAAATGAGTGAGATGATCGGCTCTACGTAATGAATGAGTAGGTAAATCATCGATATAACGCTGCACAATGTGCTTGATGTCATAAAATGCGTAAGACATAGCCCTTTGAAAAGTTGCTCCGGCATTCTTTAACCCAAAAGGTAACTTGCAATAAGCAAATGTCCCCCATGGAAAAATGAAAGCCATTTTTGGTTGATCAGCAGGGAGTATGTTAATTTGATTGTAACTGGAAAAACCATCCATAAAGGAGAACATTTCATTGCCAGCACAATCATCAATAATTTGATTGATATAGGGGGTTGGATAATTGTCTTTAGGACAAGCTCGATTAATATCCCTATAATCAATACATATTCTTATCGTTCCTTGCTTTTTGTTAACAGGAACAATATTCGATACCCAATCCGTTAAAGGAATTGGATAAATGAAACCTGCTCGAAGTAATTTCTCAACTTCAGCTTTAATAGCAGCAGATTTTCTTGGATGTATCTGATGCAAATGTTGCTAGAAGGTTTATCATCTGGGTAAGTTTTAATTTCATGGACAACAATTGATGGATCGATTCCTGGCATTTATTCATATGACCAGGAAAACACGTCGTAGAATTATTGAAATAGGGCTTTATAAGTTTGGATTTCCTCATCCGTACAGGAAGCACCTATATGAATGTTTTCAATAATTCCAGGTTTCACTGAAATGTCAATAGGAATTGTTTGAGAAATATTTCCCAAATTCAACTCAGAATCAGGATGTTGCAATGGATTCTGTGGTTCTTTGACATAATCAACGGTAAAAATAGCTGAGAAATCATTTTCAAAATGATCAAGCTCAGGTAAAAACAAAGATCGATGATGAAAATCTTCCCATGGTAAATCATCAACATACAAAATTTCATGAATCTGCTCATCAGCATGAACAGGATCAGAAAGAATTGTTGAATCTGAGGTTGAGATTGAAAGTGACTCCTCATGGACCACATTCATTGGATCGATTTCGGTTGAACAAGAGTCAGAAAATGACTATACAACCTGATATGCAACTCCAAAGGGACTCAAGGGCATTGCATCACCAAATGAGTCCACCTCAGAATCGAAAGGTACAATCCAAGGATCATCAAAAGCAACAGTGTTCGATGAAATCATGTGAATGGTTGCAAAAGAAGGTGATATGTTAGGAGGAGGAAATGAAAAAGTTCCTAGTAAACCAAAATCTTTAATCAAACCTACCCCAACATCCTTATAAGGGATTGTTGTTTTACCGACATGTTGAATACTATCAGAAGAGGTTGGGTTGGATGAAAAATAAGTTAACTGGTCTATCGTAACGATCTTTCCATTATAAGGAAACTTGATAAGCCGAAAGACCGATGAAACAACAGCAGTCATAGCGTAAGACCAACTGCAACCCAAAAGAAGGTTGTAATCTAGAGGGGCGTCAACCACTTCCACATCTATATTTAAAGTTTTTCCTTCTACCCCTATAGGTAAATCCTGCAAAATGCCAAAAGGATGAAACCCTCGGCCATCAAAAGCCTTTAGAATCGTCAGGGATTGATTGAGTGTAGGAGAACCAAGCGATCTCCAACACTGAATCGACATAATACATGTAGAAGCTCCCTCATCAATCACAGTCCGAAAGCAAGGTCTGTTTTTGACTAACGCTGGGACCTAGAAAGCCATTTGATGAGGTAGGTGAGGTGTACTATTTTCTAAATCGAAGATTATAAGGTTGGAATCCTGAATATCAACAGCTCCTATAGCAGACAATAGCAATTTACGCTGTGCTGGGCATGATTGCAACACCTCTAAAGCTGACATTGCTGAAGGGGAAATAGCTAAATCTTCAACAATGTTATAGTTCTGAGTAGCTCTCGCATGTGGATTGAAAGCTGACTTCTGAAGTATACCTTTAGCAGGCAGTTTGATTACTAAGTCTGGGTTAGGTTTCTTGATCTGTAGCATGTTAGAACCATAAGGAGTTGAAGTTGATGGGTTTGAATTAGAAGATTCTGCTTCCTTACCACCAATAGAATTCTTACTACCATAATCTTGTGATCGCATCGCAATCATGACATGGGACATCATCATAATGGGTTATTCTAAGGCATTTGAGGAAGAACCTATCATTTTAATATCTTGATTAGGAAAAGTATCCTTCAAGACAGCAAGCGTTTGAGAACCTTTGACGATTTTCGAAACCTCAGCTCGATGTGGGAAATCTCTTGTAAAATGCTCCTCGTCACAAATGAGACAAGGATAGCAAGGTTTATGTTTCTCATCAGTAAGTTCATTTTTATCGTCGTATTTTGATTTGGCTGTAGATGATTTTATGACATGAATATCGGCAGGAATTTGAGTGAAAGATTCTGCTGTCAGGGAATCTGGTAAAGTTATAATAGGATAAGAATTCTTTGCAGATTTCTTCTTGCGTTTGGTGCTAACTGAACCAATCATACCATCAGCAGCATGAGACCCTGAAGGAGCTACAATTATTTGATTTTGTTTCGGAAGATCAGGGATTTTTTCGTGTAAAGTACCCGACTGCGTATAAACAAGGTCAAGGTACTGAGCTTGAGCAATTACTTGCTCTTCAATAACAACTCATGCCTTAGCTACATCCTCAGTGATTTTAGGTAATAATGATTTAACAAACCATTCTGCCAAAATTTGATTCGGAATAAAAAATTTCACTAAACGTCGTCGATGTCGCCATTCATGAATATGATCTGAAATATATGTGGACGTTGACTGTTTTAATGAAGTTAATAATTCCATGCCATTGTCATATCTTATAGGCAACTAAAAATGAGTTAAGAATGAAGTGGCTAACTGACTAAAGTTGTAAAAAGAGCTTCGCGGTAACTCATTGCACCACTTGGCAGCAAGACCAATTAGAGTGCGTTGAAAAAGATGTAAATGAATTGAATCATCTATAATGGAATTAGACACACACCAGAGGTGATAAGTCATCACATGATTTGACGGATCTTCTCCTGACTTACCGTCAAATTTTGGGATATCACTGGGCAACTTATTAGGCATTGGCGGCCAATACGGAAGATAGTAAATTGGATCATTCGTAAGGCGTGACAAATCAGGTAAATCCAAAGTTGCAATAAAAGGTAACTAACTGTTAGGGTCTCAAAAACCTTGGGTCACAAGTCCAGCTCCAGGAGGAGGATATCCAGGATAACTTGAAATTGGATTTGCATTAGGAATATTATATCCTCCCGGAAAACCAGGATTAACTGGACCAAACTGGGGTTTTTGAGATTGCTGATAAGTATATCCAGGGTATGGTTGATACTGATAAACTGGTTTTTTCATAGCAGGACTGTATTGATACTATCCTTGGTACGGTTGATAAGTGAATTGCGGTTGACTTGTGACAACCGTACTTGGACCAAGTTGTCCTATAGGCATCTGAACCAAAGTCTGAACTGTAGGTCCTGACTGTGGTAAAGAGGTTTGAGGAGTTGATGCAGGAATAGTAGAAACCAGAGCTGTCGATACTCCAGAAGTAGGTGGGGTAGATTGAACAGAGGCTGCAGTAGTTGCAGCAGTAGTTTGAGGTGGAGTTCAAGGTGAACTAGGCCCAGGCTAATTAACTACACCAGGTGCAGAAGTTTGAACAATAGGTTGGACAGGTTGTTGGGTTGGACCAGAAACCAAATTTTGTCCAGGTTGACTTGATAACTACACATTAGGTTGCAAAATCTGTTGAGTTTGAGATGGATCCCACACCATGTTCATTTCGAGGTATGGACCCATAAAAGGTTGAGCATATTGAGGACCATAGCTAGGTTGAGTGTAGGGCTGATAATTGAGAGGTACATTTCCATCTCCTTGTACAAATGGTTGAGTAGAAGGTGGTTGGAAACCTTGAGTTGGGTACTGACCTTGAGGTTGATAACCTTGAGGCACGTACTGAAACTGGGGTTAACCTTGAGGTATATATTGATACTAGGGTTGACCTTGAGGTATATACTGAGTCTGGGGTTGACCTTGAGGTATGTACTATCCTGAAGGTATGTACTATCCTTGAGGTTGCCCCCCAAGCGGTATTTGACTACCTTGAGGTTGCCCCCCAAGCGGTAATTGAGCACCTTACAGTTGCCCCCAGGTGGTAACTGACTACCTTGAGGTTGCCCTCCAGGTGGTAACTAACTACCTTGAGGTTGCGGATTTGGAATAGTACCAGACATCATAAGAATTTCTTCTACACTTAACGGTGGAGTTCTGCTATTACCAGTTGATATCCCATGTTCAATTGGTTGAGGAGATGCTCCTGAAAATGTACTAGAAAGTGACTGATACCCAGAAGGAACAGAAGGACCGCCATATAAAAGTGTTTCCGGTGTTTGGGAAAACATGGATGATCATTTCGACATATTCGAAGGAGGATAATAACCTCTGGGTGTAGGATGAAAAGGAATACGAGGTGGTGAAAAAGCAAGACCTAGATTTTCTAAAAAGTTCGTCAATGATACATACCAAGCATCACTTCTAAAAGCATTGTAGAAGATTGATTCACGCTCCCTAAGTTCTAAAGTTGGTTGATTTCAGGGAGAGTCGTATCTTCGTCTGGACTAACAAGTGTTTCAATAGAAATGAGTCCAGAAGGAAGATTTTGGGTAATGACACTTCCTACCCTGGGTGAACCAGGACCACTAGAAGTTGGAGAAGCAAATCCTGAGGATGGAGTAGCAGCAGGTTCAGTTTCAGGTTTAGAAATTTCGGGTTCCTCAATTAATTCACTAGTAGGAGAAATACTACCAGTAACTTTGGAAAATGAAATTAGTTCAGAAATATACTCTGTTGCTTGAACTAGATAATCAGGGTGAATAATTAAAGATGATTCTCCAGCTTCCAGTGACCCAACTCTAATGTCACTAGGTGATACAAGACCTCGTAGTCCTTCAAGATGACTTGGTGTATATTCGGGAGGTTGCCCCTGAAGTCTACAATATTGTCTTGGTAATTCAGCCACGATTAAATATTTAATTACTTCACACGAAAACAAAGAAAATCTCAATAAAACCACCTAAAGTCTCTAAAGAACCAAACCATTGAATCACACACCTAAAAACATAAGAGTTCAAACCACACACAAACAGTAACTTTCCGTACTGAAAACACTAGTTGGTGATGAAATCCAACGTCATAGAATTCAATACAGAAATGGTGGTTGGAACAATTACCCCGACAACCTGCTTAATGAAACAGACTGGCACAAGTTTCTTCACAAAACCGTCTTGAGTGAAGAGAACCCCCTAGAGATTCCAAGTGAGTCTAGTCGACGTCTACTCCAGGTACAGTGAGACCTGTCCTTCAGCGTCACCTAAGGAAAGAATCTTAAGATTATGGTCACTAAGGTTACCAACAGTAACAAATACAACTGGGGGACTAGTCTACGGTCCGATCTACGCACAAGGGCAGAGTAGCAAAGCTCAATCCCCTTGAAGGCTCCTTGACATGATCAATTCAAGGTTTACCAACAAGTGACCTCAGGCTCCTCGACAATGGTTAATCCGAGGTTTACCGTTTTTAATACGCGCAAATCTGCTATCGTTCCCAATGAGACAAACTTGATTGTCTCAAAGGTTTGGACATGATCTCATGATTGACTCCTTGAAGAGGAGCTTCCCAGATTATATCAATTACAATTTGATTTATTTCCTACCGCAAGATATAGCTACTTGTTTGTTTTAACTATCTTGGAGAGTTAATTACTCCCTACTCCAAGATACTAGCCTAAGCTATATTGGTGATAAGAGCCCTAGAAATAAAAAGATTGTTAGATCAATTTTAATTAAGCATTATTTTTATTGGTTGTTTCTTAAGTCAATGAGTATGGATATGAAACTTTTATGGTGTGAACACTTGACTCCAAAAACACTAAAAAATGCACCTAAAATGATAAACAATTCGTTTTTCCTTTCAATGAATCTCTAGCTAAAAGAAAGAGTTGAGAATGCAAGTCTTTGAAAAACAAAGCTTTCCTTTAACATCTAAATGAAAAGAAAATCTTCTTCTTTTTCAATCAACTCAAAATGAAACTACTAATTATTCTCACAAAAATAAATCCCTTTTCTTTTCAACACTCAAAACTACAGAAAACAATTCTTTCAAAAGAGATTCTACGATTTCTAGAAAACACTCAAAACTATGAAAAACTAATCTTGAGATCTAAACTTCTAAAAACCTAATCAAAATAAAAGCTTCAAATGTTTTTGAGGACGTTTTACTTAATTATTCAGTAAACTAAGGATTAATTCATTTAGAATAACAAATCAATCAAAAAACACCCAGCTATGTTTTCTTTTATAAAAATGAAATTCACAACTTATGACCAAGTTCGTTCAAAGATTTGCAAAGAGAAATGAAATCTATTTCTCACTAAGGGAAGATTTCACAAACCGGCCAGACTCATCAAAAAGACAAAATATACCAGGATGATCTAAAGTTTCTTAGGCTTCTAATCTTTGGGTCACTACAGAGACCGAGTGAAAACCAATCCAGGCATGCAAAACTTCTAGAAAATCATCTAAAACAAAAACACCAATGGAAGTTACTCACAAGAGACTTTTGACAGGACACATCAGATCTGGGCAGAGACTAAAAGTAATAAACAAATCCTAAACTTAACTGGACGAAAAGATTTTAGGTTTTTCAAAAATTTTGACAGGGTCCGCAGGATTTCAGTATAACAAAATGCGGTACCGCTTTGTGCACTAATGGAACAGTGCAGAGATGTCCGCACTGTATTATAAACAGAACGTGTGATCCTCTTGAAAATTTCGAAAAAACAAAAAAAAATCCAGAACCTAAAAACTACCCAATCCCACACACATCAAGCAAAAACTAGAAACAAAAACAAGTTTCTCAAGTCAAAGACAAAGGAAAATCAAAAAACCAAATTCAGTTCCCCAGTGGAGTCGCCAATTTGTTGGCCGGATAAATCGATCTTGCAGACAAGGCCAATCTCCCTAGTATCAACAAATATCTAGCAACAAATAGGACAAGCAAATCGACCTTTCTCTAAACATATTGCGATTCATTAATAAAAACTAAAGAGGAGTTTTAGACCCTACCTTAAGTCCAACACTAGTTTGTGGCAACCATGCTCCAACCATCTGAAAGAGTTTCCTTTTAAGAACCTGCAATCACAAACAAGCACACATCAAATAACACCTGCATAGCTAATATAATAAATCACATTCATCATGGTGATCAAGCCATGAAATAAACCATAAAACACAACTTATTGAGAAAAATAAATTTGATTGTATTAACTTTGAAATAGAAGAACTTTACAACCTTTGGTGCCTTGATGTTGTACAAGCTCTTCCCAGGGTCCAAACAAGAATCTCCTCTACTTTGACAAGCCTTACTCTCTTCCAAATGAGATAAAAAAGGTATGTAATCTCTCCTCTCAAAAGCTCAATTAGGAAGACTAAGTTCCAGTAGCATTTCATCTCAAAAATATTCAGCTTTCAACCTCCCAAGTAACTAGTCCAATGCTTCATTTTATAGTGCAAAGGAAGGAGGTTACAGGTCCACCAATGAAGGGATAGAGTCCTCCTTCAAAGGGATAAGCTCCTCACATCAAGGTGTTAGCTCCTTAAGGTATGGGATGCATGAACCTTTAAGGATCAAAATTGCCACCTCAAGATTCTCTCTAGAAGCTTCCAGAAATGACTCAAAGTGAGTTTTTAAGAATGTACTTGCATCTTTTTAACTTTTTACAGGGGTCCACACCCATAACATAGAGATAGAGTGATCAGGTGCATAGGGGACATGACCAATAGGTGCGGGATCGCAGGTAATGCTAAGAGAAAGTGCGGAACCAGAGTTTTAGAGATTTTTAAGGTCTTTCTCTTATTTTCAAGGCTTGATATAAAGAACTGAGGTTTAAGACTTGAAAAAGAGGAAGGTATAAGTGGTGATAGGCTCACACTAATTGCAGAATGTCAAGGTGACAATTTTTGTTCAACACCCCTCCAACTCCATCTCTCTCCTCCTCCTCTCTCTCTTCCTCTCTCTATCTCACTCCCTCTCTTTTTCTTGGTCCCCTCCATCTCTGTTTCCCTCTCTCTCTCTCTCCCTTCTTTCCATTTCTCTCTCCTCTCCTTCTCTTTCTCTTCCCTCCTCTCCTCTCTCCCTCACTCTCCATCTTTCCCTTGTCTCTCTCTCTCGATGTCTTTGTTCTTCCTCCCTCTCTCCCTCACTCTCCATCTCTCTCTCTCTATGTCTTTGTTCTTCCTCCCTCTCTCCTTCTCTCGCCCCCCATCTCTCTCCCCCTCCCCTTCTCCCAACTTTGTCACTATCTCCCTGCCTCCCTCCCCTCCCTCTTATTGTCATTATTAAGTTTTTATGTGCTCAGTAATTAAATTTAAATATGGTTATGGAATCATTATTTTATTTTAGATGGTAAAATGGATCTTAATTTATAGCTACTATTTATAGCTACTATTTATACATTATTTTTTTTAATGTGATA
>APFE030661858.1:0-48038 GCA_000404065.3 Pinus taeda | reverse complement strand
ATAAACCAAGGGATCTGTGGATTACTGAAGGATTTCCTGATGGCCAAGCACTCAAACAAGCAAAAAAAACGTAGGTGCCTTAGGGCTGGAGACAAAGACATTAAGCTCGCCCTAGGAGAGAACCTATTGATGAACCTATTGATGGGTGAAGTGGACAACACCACCAAGAAGGTTTTGGTTGGGCGCGTTCGAGGGAGGAATTACTCTATAGAATGATTGAGACTCTAGACTGAGGAAATCTGGGGCTCCCTCCTCAAAGAACTTCCCATCACCCATGTTCTGGCAAGGGGTTGGTTCACCCTTCGATTCCACTTGGAGGAATACATAGACTGGATCCTTTCCAGATTTTGGCATATAGAGTTAGCACCAATTTTGCTGAAGTATTGGGATCCCTTGTTTGATCCTGAGCGAGAACAACTAGGGGCTGGTCCTATATGGGTTCGGCTGCCGGGCCTACCTCTACAATATTGGACCCCCTCGATCTTCAAGAGAATTGGGGATGCCTTGGGAACCTACCTAGATCATGACCAATCCTTTGAATCAATAGGGATCATGACCATGACCCGAATTCTGGTGCAGCTGGATATTAGAGCTGGGCTAGAGGAGAAGATTACCCTTCTCTAGAGACATTTCGCTCGCATGCAAAACCTGGACTATGAGGGGGTGCCTTTCCGATGTTGTCATTGTCATAAGGTTGGACACCTATACAAGGACTGTCCCCTACTCTTGAATCCAGTCTAGGCTGTAATGGGTCCGTTGTATAGGCATTCAACAGAGTCGATGGTGGATGTGCAACCCCCAGATCTGGATCATACAAAGGAAGATGCTAGGAACACTATCCAAACCTCTAGTTCCTCCCAAATGCTGCCTCCATCTCCTCCTAAGATTAGATCTAGATATGCAGCAGAAGAAGCTCCGTCTCTGGGTACTGTCTCTCCTCCCTTATCCTCTCTTTCATTTTTATCATTTATCTATCTCTATGGTATCACTTCGTCCTTCCACTTGTTTTAATTTGGTGCCCATTACTTGCTCCTGGATTCAACCTTAGCCTATTTTCTCCACTACCCCTCTGCTGATATCGGGCCTGGTTGACCCCCCTTCATCTGAACAATCTAGTGAGCTCCAGTATTGTAGCAATAATGCTGCAACTCCTAGGAATCCCTACTTTAATTTTATCAACCCAGTAATTCGTAACAAACTTGGAAGCGACGGTGCTATATGCACAAGTACTAGCTCTTACTGTAGGCTGTCACTTGATTAGCTGGCACAAGTTCACTAGGAGCTTAAGCCAACTTCTATGAGTTCTTAAAAGAAGCTTTTAACCGTGATAGATGAAATCTAACTCAAAAGAGGCTAATCTACTTGCAGAAAGAAGATGAACGCTGAAAGGAAATGCAAACCCTAGCAAACCCTAGTTTTACCGACTAACCCTATTTATGCAAGAAAAGAGATGAAAGCTGCTAAAATGGATGCTATTGACTCTTGAAAAGGTAAAATTCATGTGTTTAAGCTACTTCTGAAGGAAAATATGGAAAAATCATCTTTTTGTATTTTTGAGTAATTTTATGCAGAATTATGATGCATGTGTTTTAACTATTTTTGACTGTGCAGAGGTTTATTGGTGAAAGGAAATGGAGTGGGTGTTTGCAGGAGGTTGGAAAGGTGAGAAGAGGACCTAAAGGGTCCCTGACATCCTTATGGATATTTCCACCATGCTTAGATCTCGAAAAATCGCTTGCGTGAACTTCTACAGGAGGTTGCAGGGGATCTATAGGAAATTCTACAGGAAGTTCTACAGGAATAGGCCTAAAGTGGTTTTTAGAGGGTTGATGGTGGAAAAATGGTGGGAAAGTGGGAATGTAGGATGGATAAGGATGTTAAGGGGTTTAGGATCTGGTAGATGAAGCTCAGGAGTGATGAAGATGGTTGGATCTGTTCAAGGATGAAGGAAGCAATGTTGCACAAAAATGTAGAAATTAGGGCGAGTTGGGAAAGTGTGGCGAATGAGGGAAAGAAATCTTGAGCGAAGGACTAGAGTAGGTTGTATGATGGAGGAAGGATAGGCTGGATTGTCTTACAGGTTTTCTGCACACTACTTTCCATAACTGATCCAAGCAAAGACTAAGAAAATAGAGATTGATCTATTTTGACCTAATCTGACCTAAAAACTAGAAACATGATGAACAGAAGTTTATAGACAAGAAATCATGCAAGAAAGCTATGGAAACTGAGCAAGAACATATCTAAACATGAAAACACAACTGATATCAACTTTTCCAACTTAAAATCTAACACTAGCAATTGCATTGGAAGGCAAAAATAGTGTTTTTGTGGCAGTAAGTGTGCCTTGGTTTGAGTTCATGGTCCCAAGGGGGGAGAAATGAGATCAAGGATTGCTTGATAGCCTTTTTGTGGATCTTTTCTATTACCAAACTATCAAATCAACTTGAAGCAATAACAACTATCTTAATCATCAAAAACAACCTAAGTAACAGAGCAAGATTTTAACCTAAATAACAAAAATTATTCTATGAATGCAAGAAAAACACATAAAAGTACACAAAGGAGGTACTAGGCACTTGGGTTGGGCCCAAATCCAAGAGTGAAAAATTCCTAAGAAAACTCAGAGCTGGTGCAAAGTGGGATTCATCTTCATTGATAAAAAATAATAGTTACATCATAAAAACTGTCTGCAAGAAAAAATATGCTAATACAGGGTTGCATTAAAGTGCGAAAATAGACTATCAATTGGCTAAAATCTAACTAAAATCTGACTAACAAAACTGAGGCCCTAAGCCTTATTATTTATACAAATGGGTACCTCCAACAGTCCTCCTAAAATCAAGGAACTCGGCTTCTTGGAGCTGAAGATAACAATAGTCCTACTTGAATTGCTTGGCTGCCCCTTAGCTTTGTGCTCCGAGTTTTTGATGGATAATTTTCGATAAGGACTCATAAATGAAGGGAACACCCTCCTACAAATCCTCTCCCTTGTTCTTCCACCAATTTGGTTGCCAAATGCTCATTAAACCTTTGGTTTTGTCTCAAAATTGACCAAAAATATGCATAAAGCACACATTAGACTTTTTGGCATAATGACTAACCCAATTCACTCTATTAGCATAAATATGATAAAAAACATGCAATAAACTAATGAGAATGGTGGATTAAGTTGAATTAAGAGGTAAAATGAGCCCATATAATTACCCATTTCTGGGGCTCATCATCACCCCCCTACTGAAGGTGTTGTTCATCCTCTGAGCAACTAATCTATCTCTTCATCTTTGATGGCCTTGGTGGCCTCCCTATCATCCCAAGCTTCTGATGTGGTCTACTCATGTGTGCCATAAAATTCTGCCTTCTTGTCCATGTCCTTCCATTGCTCCTCCTATTCTGCTTGTTTGAATTCTTGTGCCTTTCCTGGCCTTGAAATACATGGAGGCCTGCCTTTTTCTCTTTCTTTTGGCTAAATTGGTGTGCTCAAGGTAGTGAGATCAGTTGCTGCCTCTCTTTCCAGAGTCTCAAGGGACCCTTTTATTTGTTTTGCCTCTGCTTCCTCTTTTTCTCCTCCTTCTGTCTCTTTTTCTTTCTCTGTTTGCTCTGTTTGAATTTCTTGTGCTCCCTCATCATTGTTCTTCTCAATTTCTTCAGTTTTCTCCTCCTCATCGCTGCTAGATGGGCTAATGTCCTCAGTCAAAGTTCTGATGTCATCATCCATGGACATATTTTTGAAGATTTCCCAAGCTATGGGGATAATATAGGTGTGTAAGGCATCTTCCGCCAACAGTTTGATGAGCCCATGGTGGGCCAACTGATCTGGGACCCCTGCATTTAGCTTTGTACCACATTCAATTAAAGACTAAAGGAGGAAATATGGGATGCTCAGTTTTCTAGCTAGAGGCAAGTCCATCCCATACCTCAATTCATGTAACAACCTGAAATGATAACCATAAATGATGTTGAACCTCCCTTCACATATGATATACTTCATTATTTGGTAATTGACTTCACTCCAGAGAGGAGGCAAGCTTGTCCTTCTGACCCCATTTTTATCTTCTACAGGATGCTCCTCAGGAAGAAAAAATGTCTTCTTAGCAACTTGTCCCAATGATTTCTCCTCTTTGCTCCAAGGGAGCCCTAGTGGGAGACCAATAATTCTACTAATGAAATCAGGTGTAAGTTCTAGGGTCAAACCCCTAAAACTAACCGTGGCATGTGCCTTCGAATGTGGTCTTAGGGACATCAAAAACTCTTCAATCACCTCCTCATCATATCCCTGAATTTTGTCAAATAAGGATATCCAGTTTTCCCTGGTGAAAAGGGCCACCACCTCAAGGTGCTCATGCAATTTGCTAGAGTATAAAGGTTCTTTTCTAATGAATCCTCCTAGCATGCTGTTGAGTGTTTCTTTTTTTGTGTTTTAACTAGAAAAAAATGCTCAGGTGTGAAAAATAGGCAACATTGAAACAAAGGATAACTGAATTCGATTTTTTTTCTTGAAATCAAAGAAGGGATTTCCCTTGTGCTTCTCCTTACAACATCAAATTGCAATAATTCCCCTGTTTTAAATTGCTGTCACCCTGAATTTGACTTTCTGTTTTTGAAAAGATTTTTTTTTTTTTTTTTTTTTTTTTTTTTTTTTTTTTTTTACAGAACAGAGGATAAGGACACAGGTTATCTTTTAGCAAGTAGACAGATATGTAAATTTGTTTTTTCACACACACAAGCTGGCCTCTATTGTTGCATATATCTTCCTTACAGGAGAATTTGAAAATGGATGAGGTAGGTTTCAGAGAAGAAAACAGAAACTGTGTAGAACTCAGTGAAATATGCAGGCAAACTTTCACTTTTTTCAATCCAATGCTGTGTTTAATTCACCACCTTACTCAAACAAGTAAAATGTAGAGAGGTTTTCCCAAGCCTACCTCATTTTGAGCTTGAATTTTGATGAAAATCCCAAGTTTTCTTTCTGCAGAGCTGTTCTCTGCGTTTCCTGTAGAAACCTTCATGTAGAAATCTCCTAGCTCCTGTAGAATGAAACAATGCTCTTGTAGAGCTCGATAATGAGGAGGGTTTTGAAAAATGGCAGAGAACGACTGGTTCACTGCTATGGAGGTAGTATATATCTTGCTATAGTTGCGAGAATGATGATAAAATGGAAACAAAGGTGGTGAGAGTGTTTCAAAGATGAGTTCTTACGACTGTTTATGGAGACGTCCAGTGATGGAGGGTGAGCTGGATAAGTTTACGTTGGCCCCATGCAGACCGTTGGTCCCCACTGCAGTGCTATTATGAACTTCATGTTTTCTACCTATTAATCACTTAACATCAGTTGCACTGGGGTTCAAAACATCTGCCACTATCTGTTTTTTAAATTTCCTGTGAGTTGACTATACACATGTGCTGTGTGATCTCCGGATGAGTGCAATCAAACCAGCTGAGGGTGTCTAGTTAAATGGCCACCTTTCTGGCTTAATCCAACCATTTCATTTGTTCATGAAGTTTTGAATCATACAGATGCAAACAAAAGAACTGGTTTAGACACTTACCTGTAAGTCGAAATGTGTGTGTTGCTTGGTTCTTTTGCTGCTGCATGCTCATATTCAATTGCTGCATGCCTGTATCTTTTCTGCTATATGCTTTTTTTTGTCTAATGTGTGGCTATTTTTCTTATGCAGGTATCCCCTAGCTGGATTTAAGCTATAGAAGTCTGTTTCAACCTTCAAATTTGCACCCTCATGCTGCCGATGCTAGATTTTTGCAGGACACCAACTTGTTTTTTCCATAGCTCCCAAATGATAGATTGGATTGACCTGAAATTTTTTGAGCATGTTTCTATTATCATTATGCACCTCTGATAGAAAAATTGTGGTCAATGGATGCATGGATTTCGAGAAAAACTAAAAATGGCTGAAGTTGACGGAGGTCAATTTCTTGGAAACCATGCACTGGAATTAGCTGAAATTGCTTGGGCAGGTTACTATCACCCATATGCATCTCCCCATGAAACAAGTTTTTAAATGGATGGACAAATATGGAGAAAATGCAAAAATGGCTAAAGGTGATGGAGGTTGATTTCTTGGAAACCGTGCACTGGAATTGGTTGAAATTTCTTGGGTATGTTTCCATCATCCCTATACAACTCCCTATGAAACAATTTTTTAAATGGATGCACAGTTTTCAAGCTAGGGAAAAAACAAATTGCTGCTATATGTATTTTTGTATCAGAGCATTCTGTAGTTTTTTTTGGACAGTAAGAAAAAATGAGCTTGGGCTGTAATGCAGACTTGGAATTGATGGGAGAGAGGTTTGAATATTGCAGGGGGATTTATAAACCCTTTATGAAGCTTCCCTGTTCCTCAAACTGCTTTTGAGGTCCATTTCTAGCTCTATGTAATTTCTACAGGATCCTCCTGTAGAAAACACAGTTTTTAGAAAGGAAGCATAGTGAGGTGGAAAGGATGTCAAGAATGATGGATAAGGGTGAGGGAAGGGAGGATAGGTGTTGTTATTGGTTTCAAAGCTTTCTTGGCACCTGCTTCTACTTCCTGAAGTTCTCTTGCAGATCTGCAATACAACAAATGCAATTTATTTTTTTTGAAAACAGCTAGGGCACCTCAAGGAGGTTTTCACCTTAATTTCCTGCCCTTGGCGCCTCCAAGGGAGGTTTTCACCCAGGGATATTATTCTCTTTTTCTTTTTCTCTTATTTCCAACCCATTAACTGCCTTATGGAGGTTTTCAATCAATGAGCCAATCTGAGGCGCCTCCGAGGAGGTTTTCACCTTAGTTTTTTATTTTTTTCTCTTATTTTTCAATTTTTTTTTTTTTTTTTTTTACCCTACCCTACTTGAAAAACAAAATCACTTTTAGGTATAAGAATACTTCCAATGGAGTCATGTGCGCATCAAGATGATAGACAAAATGATGTGGAGGCTTGAAATGCATGCTTTGACAAGTATACAGATTTCAGAGACCAAATGATTTGATTTTGAAGGGATCAAGCATAGTTGAGGAAGTGAGTACTACTAAAACTTAGTGACCAAATGGAACCATATCTAAATATAGCTGTGGTGTACCTGGTCCTTTTGTTGATCTAGATCATTCTTCATGTCTTCTTCTATTAGGACTTTCACATCTTCCTCTTTTTGCTAATTTTTCTCTTCAATGCATTAAGGATTCGATGGTAACCATGAGGGAGCTATCTCAATCTTTGATATTGATGTCTTCTCTTCATCAAGTGTAGCCCATGGTCCTTTGATCTCCTCTTTTGAATCTTCTTTTGCTGGGTGTGGTCCTTCAATGCTTTTAATATAATCTCCTTTTTGCAATACTCTTCCTGAGCTATGGTGAATATCATTGAGCTCAAGAGGAGTTGTTTGAAAATGTTGTACCTTAGCATTGTAATTTGGTTGAGCTACTTCAATGTGCGGGTTTGGAAATGGTGGGATGGGAAGTCGAATGGGGGTCTATATTTGAGATGGATGTGGATGGGGTTGTGGTTGGGTAGGTGGATTCCCACTATATACTTGCTGATCCTGCCTGTTATTTGGGTTCGGGTTCGATTGAGCAGGCATTTGGGGCTACCTTGGTGGAGCAGGAGGCGATGGTTGCGGTTGAGCAGGTGGTGGAGGCAAAGGAGTGGGAGGAGAGTTGTACTGGGGCCTCCACCCCTGATGAGGTACATTCCATTGAGGCTGTGGCTGAGCATAGGGGTGAAATGGATGAGTAGCTATTTGAGCATGATATTGAGATGGATACGACCAAGGAGGGGGTGTGGACCAGAAAGGATGAGCAGGGGGACCCCAAGAAAGCATGAAAGTGGCTTGATAGGGGTTGCAATAAGTCTGGGATGTCCCTTGCATTCCCTGTCGGTAAGGTCTGGGTCCATGTGGCCTCCTTTGGTTCATGAAATAGAGTGGTTCAGTGGCACCCTCGGCCCTTTGATATGCAGCTTTAATTTTGGGCAAGGAAGGGAACTAATTCGTAGGATGGCTTCTTCACAGACAAAACACACTTCTATGGAGTGCAATGGACATTCTTTCCTAGGATGCTTTCTAGTACACCTGGGACAAAAAATGGCCAAAGCCCTCTCTGCTTCCTCTCGATATCTTTTAATATGCATGGCAAGCATCTACCTCATCTCACTCTTGAAATCTTCCCACATGTTTCCAATTTCACCTTCAATGGATGAGTTGGAAGAAAAGGTACTGCTCCCAACATTTCTGTTTTCAACCATTGGCTCCAAAGGAATGTTTTCTTCTTCTTCTCCCCTATAGGTTCTTCAAATATGTCTTGTTGTTACCTAAGGGTGTTTCTTGATTGCAGCCACCGAAGAAGAGAGAAGGTTGTCTATGCGAAGCAGTGGGGGTGTTTCGCAAGCATTTTTTTGAATTACCTCTACTCCTACGAGGCATGAAAGGAAATCTTTTATTTTGGGTGATTTTTTTTTTCTTTTTTCTGCTTGTACGTGCAAAATAGAAATTGATTGAACAACAAATTGCAACTAACTGAAATCTATTTTGCTGAAATGAAATTATGGAATTGAAATGAAAGTAGGAAAGGAATAATCTATTTTGCTGAAATGAAATTGCAGAATTGAAATGAAAGCAGGAAAGGACTAATCTATTTTGCTGAAATGAAATTGCGGAATTGAAATGAAAGCATGAAATTGCTAATCTAGACTTGCTGAAATGAAATTGCAGAATTGAAATGAAAGCAGGAAATGTCTAGTCTACTTTTGCAGAATTGAAATTGCGGAATTGAAATTGCATAATTGAAATGAAACAACTACTTTACTGTTGCTGAAATAAACTACTTAGCAGAATGTTTCAGTAGAAAATAAAAGAAAAGCAGTAATCACAAATACTCTAATGCTTCCCCGGCAATGGCGCCAAAAATATGGTGAGCTCCAGTATTGCAACATTGATGCTACAACTCCTGGGACTCCCTACTTTACTTTTATCAACCTGGTAGTTTGTAACAAACTTGGAAGCGACGGTGGTATATGCACAAGTACTAGCTCTTACTGTAGGCTATCACTTGATCAGCTGGCACAAGTTCGCTAGGAGCTTAAGCCAACTTCTATGAGTTCTTAGAAGAAGCTTTGATCTGTGATGGATGAAAGCTAACTCAAAAGAGGCTAGTCTACTTGCAGAAAGAAGATGAAAGCTAAAAGGAAATGCAAACCCTAACAAACCCTAGTTTTACCAACTAACCCTACTTGTGCAAGAAAAGAGATGAAAGCTGCTGAAATGGATGCTATGGACTCTTGAAAAGGTAAAATGCATGTGTTTAAGCTACTTCTAAAGGAAAATATGGAAAAATCATATTTTTGTATTTTTGAGTAATTTTATGCAGAATTATGATGCATGTGCTTTAACTATTTTTTGACTGTGCAGAGGTTTATTGGCGAAAGGAAATGGAGTGGGTGTTTGCAGGAGGTTGGGAAGGTGAGAAGAGGACTTTAGGGGTCCCTAGTATCCTTCTGGAGATTTCCACCATGCTCATATCTAGAAAAATTGCTCGCGTGAACTTCTACAGGAGGCTGCAGGGGATCTACAGGTAATTCTACAGGAACAGGCTGAAAGTGGTTTTTAGAGGGTTGATGGTGGAAAAACGGTAAGAAAGTGGGAATGAAGGATGGATAAGGATGTTAAGGGGTTTAGGATCTGGTAGATGAAGCTCAGGAGTGATGAAGATGGTTGGATTTGTTCAAGGATGAAGGAAGCAATGTTGCACAAAAATGTAGAAATTAGGGCGAGTTGGGAAAGTGTGGCGAATAAGGGAAAGAAATCTTGAGCGAAGGACTGGAGCAGGTTGTATGATAGAGGAAGGATAGGATGGAGTGTCTTATAGGTTTTCTACATAAAGCACACCTTAGACGTTTTGGCATAATGACTAACCCAATTCACTCTATTAGCATAAATATGGTAAAAAACATGCAATAAACTAATGAGAATGGTGGATTAAGTCGAATTAAGAGGTGAAATGAGCCCACATAATTACCCATTTCTAGGGCTCATCACAATCTCCTAAGGGACTTCATGCCTATAATCTTCGGCCCCACATACCATCCACACCTGATTCTCTAGGACTGGGTATCATCCACGCCCCCTACGATCATAAGCCTGCTAGAGTACGACCCTCCAATCTCACCAAATATTTCAAAATTGCTGAGGATGATGTTGCCTAGGGCCGTCAAAACATAATTGATTAGGTGCTTAGAGTAGTAGACACCCCGTCGGTTTCTCGATGAAATGGATCTCCTTCAATTGCAGGGGCCTAGCCAGCCCTCAAAAGAAACTGGCCCTTAAGAGACTCACAAACAACAAACCCTGTGACATTATCTTCCTATAAGAAACTTTGGGGCCCTCAAACTAGATTGTTAAAATAATCCTGAGTATTATGCTTAGATGGCATTTTTAAGCCATGGATGCAGTTGGCAGATCTGGGGGTCTCGCCCTCGGGATTAATCCCTGGACCATAAGAGTGATTTCTTCTTGGGGAGGCCTCGACTTCCTTGGCATGGATCTATTCACTGCAACTCTGGGAAAATAGATCCATATCATTAATATTTATGCTCCCAATCAAAATAGACTGGATTTTTGGAATCAATTTCTGGATGGGCCACTGACCAACTCCACCACTATTTTTGGAGGTGACCTTAACTTATCCATTAGCCATGAAGAATCATGGGGTCATCACTCTCAACTTGATCCTCTTTCGGATCAACTGAGCTCCATGTTTGATCAGAAAGGCCTCATTGATGTCCCCATGAATAAGAAGATGCCAACCTGGCATAACAGAAGAACTGGAGAGGCTACATTAGGGAGAAGAATGGATTGCTTCTTGATCCATGAAGGTCTACTAATGATTTTAACCAACTACAGACAATAGGTGGGCTTGGGAGGCATATTTGATCACTCACCTATATACCTAGAATTGGTGGATGCTATAGCCAAGCCTCGGGGCCCATATAAGTTCAACTCATCCTGGCTAATGGACCCTGACTATCTCAAGATGGTCATGGACTTTTGGAATTCACAACCCCTCCTTGTCGAGAGGTGGAAGGCTGTCAGGTTCTGCATTAACCTATACCATCTTAAATGTCTCTCGATTGAATGTGCCAAGCAGAAGAAAGACAAGGAGGATCAAGCCATATCTAAATCAGAATCCTTGATATCCAATCTCACGAATGAACAAGGCAGGGGTTATAACACCATATAATCCAAATTGCAGATAGTGGAGATAGAAGCTCAGAGAGCTAAGATACTTCTGGCTCAGGAGGAAACTTGGAGACTTAGGAGCAGGGCCATTTGGCTACAAGTGGGGGATGGCAACGCAAAATTCTTCCATAAATTTGAAAATAGAAGGAAGGCCAGCAACACAATTTGGCAGCTCCCATCGGAGGATGGAAGGTTGGCTAACTCGCATGCTATACTCTCTAACTTGGGCATCTCAGATTTTATAAAGATGTTCAAATCCCCTCCTGGTGCTACACTACTTGATATTATACGTCTTGTTGGGCACTTCCCTAGGTTCTTAAAGCCAGATAGCATGGAGGACCTTACTAAACCTGTGACTTTAGGGGAGTTCGAAAGCACCCTCAAATGGTTCAAAAGAGATAGAAGCCTAGGTCTGGATGGCTAGCTAGCGCAGTTTTACCTTACTTTTTTCGACACTCTTGGACATGACCTTCTTGCTGTGGTAGAAGAATGCCGAGTCCAGGGAAGATTACATGATCCCATCAACTCCACATTCATTGCCCTTATTCCCAAATCAGACTCCCCCTTATCATTTAATGATTTCAGGCCTATATCCCTCTGCAATTGCCTCTACAAGATTATCACCAAGATCATAGCCAATCACATTAAACCTATCCTATCAGAGCATATCTCCTTGGAATAGTTTTCCTTCTTACAAAACTGGAAAATCCATGAGGCCATTGGAACTGCACAAGAGGCTCTTCACTCCATCAAGATGAAAAACCTAGAGGGAATGATGCTCAAAATTGATCTATCCAAGGATTTTGATAAGGTTAGTTGGCTGTATCTCAAGATGTTACTTACCCACTTGGGTTTCCCTCCAACCTTCATTTGATGGATCATGCGTTGTATTACTTTAGTCTCCTTTGCCATTCTTATCAATGGTTCTGCCTCCCACCCCTTCTAGGCCGAGAGGGGACTCAAACAAGGATGCTCTCTTTCCCACCTCCTTTTCCTCCTGGTTATGGAAGGTCTCAGCAGAAGGATTTCCTTAGAGAAGGTTGACAGGAACCTCAAAGGACTAAAAATTACAAATCAATGCTCTCTGAACCACCTTCTCTTTGTAGATGACACCCTAATAATCTTAGATGGTGGGATTCAAGACATCATCACCTTCACTGGGATTTTGAGACTCTTTAGCTCAGCCACCGGGATGGAATGCAATCAGATGAAATATACCTTATCCCATTCTAGATATTATCAACAGGCAATCAACTTTGCTCTGCAAAATTTCCCCTTCCAAATTCAAGCCCTTAAGGATGGGTTGAAGTATTTGGGATTCATGATAAAATCAGATGGCTAAAAATAACTGACTGGATCTGGTTGATCACTAAGATCGAAAGAAGACTCAATCTCTGGAGCCATGGGCTACTTACCAAAACTGGTCGGTTGGTGCTTATTAAATCATTCCTAGAAGCAACACCAGTTTACTGGATGTCCCTGGCGTAGATTCCACAAGGAATCATTCGTAGTATTTCATAGAATTTGCTGCAACTTCTTATGGAAAGGAAACAAAGAGGGGAGGCTATATGCTTGGGTAAAATGGAGCAACATCGCCCTGCCCAAAAAGTGGGGTAGGTGGGGATTAAAAAAATTATCTGCCTTCACCAAGGCTCTTGTAGCTAAATTGGGCTCGACACTCCTAAAACATAGGAGCTTGTGGACCGATTTGATCTTCTTCAAATACATCTGGCTGACTCCATTGTCAGACTGGATTAGACTACCTATCTGGAACCAAAAGAACATATCGGTCATCTGGAGGGCTATTCTGAACACCCTCCACACTATCAAATATGGACTCACTTGGTGGATATGTAATGGTGAGGAAGCATGCATCGGTATTGATCCTTAGATTGGATGTGGGAATGCACATCTCCTTCCGTAGGCCCTGATATACTTTCTAAATCATAGAGAAATCTTGGTCATTGCACAGATTGGTGACCCACAAAACACCTCTGCTTTCAAGCAAGCTTGGTTATTAGGGGCGACTTTAGACATCCTAGATAGATGGCACGGGGACTAGGGGACATACTTGCGAGCATTATTAGAATCTCATGTCAGATTAATGGATGAACTTGATGAGCTGATATGGGGGCTAGCATAGAATGGGAAATATTCCCCAAAGGCGTGGTACATAATTATTCATTCAAGGCACAAACCACATGTACTAGAGAATTGGTGGCGGGACCTATGGAAACTTCAGAGCCCTCCCTGCTCTAGACTAATAATGTGGAACATTGTTTCGGATAAAATTCCGACAGGTAGTAACCTAAAAAAGCAGGCTTTCTCTGGACCAACTTGGTGTGTTCTCTACGAGAATGAGGAGGAATCCTCCAATCACTTCTTTCTCGCATGTCCGACAACTCAACATGTCCGAACTCATGTCTTACATATCCTTAAGATATCGTATACATGGACTAGGGAAAACATATTCATAGCCTGGAACAACTGGTGGAACAATGGTTCATCCCCAAAAACAAGGAACCTACCACTGATTGTGTCCTGGCACATTTGGATCAACAGGAACAACAATATTTTCCATGGGAAATATATCAATTGGGCCCCGATCATCCCAAAAATTTTCACGAGCTACCTTGAGATCCCGGAGGGGCCATCGAACATTAGGACTCGACACATTACATTGGAAAAAATTGATCGAAGGAACCCCTGGGCATACTTCAATGATGCTAACCAGGAACAGGGGTGTGGTGGTGGCATCATCCCACACAAAGCGGATTCTCACTACTTCCATGTCAGTTTGGGGCTGAGAAATGACACCAACAACTTTGCAAAACTTATGGCCCTGTGCCATTTATTATACTTTTCCATATCCAAAAACTGTCGACAACTACAGATTTTTGGGGACTCAAAGATGGTCATAAATTGGTTCAATTGCGCATACACATGCCATTCTTACTCACTCAGAACACTATTGGATGATGTATTATATATAAAATCACAATTTGACATGGTTTCTTGCACTCATATATACAGGGAACGCAATGCAGCCGCAAACAGGTTACTGAAAGAGGCAACAAATCTTCCTCGAGGAGAATGGTTAATCAGAGAACACACTCAGGCACAGGTCTACTAGTATTACCATAGACCGTACATAGAGCAAGTTTTGCGAAGGGCAGATGAGCCCTAGTTACAGTCATTTTGTTAAATATTTTGCACAACTATCTGAATATGTAATTATATAAGTATTTGAACATCTATTAGACTACCCGAACAAGGGTCTTTTTGTAATTTTGTTTCAGGTTTCTACAACTCTATACTATTGAATACGATCATTTTACTTCATATGCCATGGGCATTTACAACATGTAATTTTCTTGATAATGAAAATTACGATTTTTCTTTCTGGGAAAAAAAATACCATATCCCATAATGTTAATATATCTTTAAATTAACTATAGTAATATTAATGTGCTATTATTGTTGGAAAATCAAGAATCTTGTATATTATGTTTGACTTTCCCTACTTGATAATTACTTGTGATATTAGCTTGCCTTTTATTACTTTTATTTCTTGTTCATCTAGAAATTACCAAAAACAATGAAGATCACAAAGAGACAAAGTACATATTATATAGGCTCCAAGCCAGGGCAGAACCCCTCCAAGGGGAAAACACATAAAGAATACTCCTCTTCTTATAGAATTTGTTCAACATGAGACTTCCAAGACCCAAGACCAAAGCCAAAATTCCTCCCAAGCACCAATCCAACCCAACAAGATCTCTTCGAAACAAACCAGGTCCTTCTAGAATCAGTGAAGATCAAAGCGAATTCACCTCAAAGTTTCGGCCCTGCAACAATATTTCAACTTTGGCCTAGAATGTTTGGCCCCTGCAACTTGCATAGAAACCCAAGACAACTTCACACATGTGGACATAAAAGAGAGTTTTTTCAAGAGATCTTCTTGCTTTGACTTCTTCCTCCTCTTCTTTCCTTTGTCACTCTTCCTTATTCTTCACTATTGCAGATCAAACTTGTTTGAGTGAGTGATCCAAATGAATTGAAGACCTCTTATTTATAGCCTTTTGGAGGGGTCAAATAGGCCTCTTTAGGCTGACTTGTCCTTGTTGGGGGCAACTTGGTATTGGGGATAATTTTGCTTTCTTGACTCAAAAATTTGTATTTTCGTTTATTACAATGATTCCAAATGGGACTATAATACATGAAAAAAATTATTCTTTAACCTAGAAGCATGAATAACATGCTTTGACCTAGACTTAAGCATGAAACCCATGCTTTTTATAGATAAAATTCCTTTTTCTTTTTATATACAAAATATACAATGTCATGTTTACGAAGGTCATTATGAAGACTGAAACTAGTTACATTCTCCAACAATATTTCAATATTGAAAAGTATAATTTAAATTTAAATTAGATCATAACTATATTAATATTAAGCATATATAGTAAGATTCTATCTTAAGATATGAATATAACCTACTAATTAAGCCCCAATGATTAATCCAAGCAATGTACAAAGAAGGGGATTCCATAAAGTATTCTTATATATATATATATATATATATATCCATTTTAAGTCACGACCAAGGCTTACACCAAATTGGTGTATGAGACCCCCTTGTTTGTGGGACAAGGGACCCACCTCTACACAACGATTTTGACTGTTAAATTCTACGAAGGCATACATGCCCTAACCCCACTCTGGTTGTGAACTTGTGACCTCTTAGGATGAAACACATCCTCTTAACCATTAGGCCCACTCAAGTTGTATATATAATAATATAACTATACAAATGTTGCTTCTCTATAGTAATATAATAATATTTTGTACAAGTGTTTAGCCTAAATATTAAAGTACATAAAAAATTAGGATAAAGCCTATTGAAATGTCTATTGAAATCATAAATAAAACAACAAATCTTACAAGACTCTTGTTACAATCCTACAAAACTATAAAATTTTTGCCTCAAAAAATACAACTAGTGCATAACCATGGAAATTTATTAGGCAATGTTTAAGGTTATATTTGTCTTTGGAAGTTCTCCCCTAGCATGATTCACCGAATTTGGATTTGATTAAATGGTCCCCTAGCCTTCATTACTCTATTAAGCTTCCTCAATTGACTTCTTTTTCTCTAAGATAACAAGAGTAAGTGTCAAGAATTTTTCATGTTGGAGGGCTATAGGTACAATTATTATGATGCTCTTGTCTTTCACAAAGAATGTGACACACTTTGTACCTTTTTCTATTGTTTTAACATTATGATTGCTTAGAATAGGTCAAGAGAGCATGAGAAGCAACTTGGAGCTCTCTACTCAATGGTGCAAGGAGCTGCATATGCACTTAACACGTAATTGTTTTCGTTTTTAAGATATAAGAAATGACACTTCAATTTTGATAAGTTACTAATTTACAGAAAATTCAATGTCTAAGAGTACTCCTAAAATTTGTTAATTTTCCTTAGAGCTAGATTGTTCTTTTCTCTAGATAATTGCATTTTAATTTTTTCATCATTTTTATATCACATTCACCCCATAACATCTTGATATCATTAACAATTATGTAGAAATAAGAATAACATCAACAATGTTGCGGAAGAACATAAGAAAATCATGCACACATAGATACACCAGGATTTGGTTGGAGACTAGGGAAAAACCCCACAAGGGGGAAAACCCAGAATTCAATTATTCTTCTTTTATTATATATTGATCAATTGTTCAACTAAGATATAAATTACACCCATAGTGAGATACATCATTACAACATGCCTCTTAGGACCAACCAGAGCCAATTCACAACTTCAATTGTGAATTGACTCCCAATAACCAAATGAGTCTAAGAAATCTTCTACCATATAACTGTTTCAAGAAACAATAACGTCATCAAGGATTGTCACATCTATTGGGATATATCAATCCACTACCATACATATTAGGTTATCATGGAGTAAGATCACTGTTATATTATATATCATTATAGAAGATTTGCTGCCATCATGAGATCATTAGGGGATTTTTGAGGTCTAAAATAGACCTCCTAAGAAAAATGTACAACCAAAATAAACTTTATAAGAACCAATAGGATTCAAGATGATGATGTCAACCATGCGGGATGATTCACCGTTTTTGGAGTAAAAAAGTACAAAGATAAAAAAAATAATAAAATAATAAAACTACTTTTTCAACTCGTATTTTCAACTTATCTCCTTAATTTTTTACTCAAATTTCAAGTGAGAGTACTCATTGGATGCAAAATTTAATTCCTCATCGAAGGAGTACCCATGTTGCATACTTTCGATGGATCCTACTACACGAAAAATGAGAAATACATGAAAAAACGTGATTGCAATCACACTTTTCATGTATTTCTCATTTTTCGTGTAACAAGGTCCATCGAAAGTATGCAACATGGGCACTCCTTGGATGAGGAATCAAATTTTGTATCCAACGAGTGTTTCCACTCGAACTTTGAGTAAACCCATATGGAGATAAGTTGAAAATATGAGTTGAAAAAATAGTTTTGTCTTTTTTCCCTCTAAAATTTGATGATGTAATCTAATCTAATTTTATTATTTCCACTATTATTTTATAATTTCATTAGGAGGCCCATTTTAAACCTCAAAAATCCCTTAATGCATGTCATCATGTATCCATAACAACAAGAGTACTGTCACATGTCACCATTAAAGGTCACAATCACACAATGTATCATCTAGGTCACAACCATATGAAGGTTCTTATTGTATCACAATAGATCCAAGTCATACAGATATATAGTTCATCGTCTCATTCTCATATAGGTCGAAGTATCACTGTCAATATTTATATAATCAGGACACTTCCATAGGCATATATATAGAAAAATGTTACTGTCACTATTATATACATTATCATCACGAATAACATCACAATCTCTATCATATAAGCATACATTTCAACTATATGGATCTGTCATCCAACCATTCATTGTTGTAGTCATCATGCAAGTATCATAGCCAACATCTGTTTTTTAAAAGGGTACCATTATGTGAGCCATCATATAGTATAGTGATACAAAGAAAGCATTATAACATAGAGCGATACCACATTTTCCTTGACAATATATACCACAGAGCGTCCACACACCATATTGCCACTATACCAAATTTTGAAGTGCTGTGACGAATTCTAGAGTGATGCCACTGTAACGAATTCTAGAGTGATGCCATCATTCCACAGATTTTATCCACAAACAAGAGCGATACCATAAATGACACAAATTTGATCCATAGGAAAGAGTGATGCCACAAATGGCATATTTTTTCCATAGCCAAGAGTGATGCCACAAATGCATAAATGCGATCATAAAAGAATACATATGTGAGCCACAGGGTATGTGAACCGCAAGGTATGAGATAACGAGCCACAACAAATGTATATATACCACAAAGGACATATGCAAACCTCATAAAGTATAGTTGTGGGCCTCTAAAATTTGAATGTGATCCACTATAATTGACAGTGAACCATTATACGAGTTGCAAGTAATAAATAAATCCATAAAATAAAATGTAATATGAACCATCAACGATCCATAATAGAGATAGATGAAAGCCATAAAATAGTGTGAGCTAGATAGATAATCTTTTTCATTTGTCGATTTGTTTCAAATTAGTCACAAGGGTTTTCCTTATATACACTTTGATGGGGTGCCTCTTGGTGATTGAGAGGATGACTTTCATAATTTGGAGGGAAACACTTGAATTCAAATCTGTTTATAAAAAATATATTTAAATATATTTCCAAATGCATCTTTCTCAAGTGCAAAAATTGTGAATAATAATTATTTTGAATGATTTATAATTCTTTGGGGCAACTGGACTTCCTTTGGGATCTTTGGGTTTCCATTTGGGGAAATTCATCCCGAAGCTTCCCAAATTTCAACACTCCCTCTCAGCTAGGGAGGACTTTCATCATGTCTCATCTCATCTCATCTTGTCTCATAGAAGAATATTAATCCACAACCGACGATAGAGGAGATCGATCCTCAAAACTGTACTAGTCTCCAAGTCAAATCACATGACCAGCATCTCAACTATATCCATCTCATCACATCTCACCTCAACTTAACTCCTTTGATCATCAGCTGAAAAATGATCACATCCATCCTATCATCTAGTGAAAATGGATGAGATCCATCTACTAAGCAAGAATCACATGCGAGATAAAACATGCCATATAAGGTAGTGATCACATATCCCAATGTGTGCTGGTGTTCCCACGTTGACCCTCAAGAGTCAAGTTGTAGAACACATGCATCCTAACACTTGGGCAAGATACCACTTGCCATGAGAGGCAAGGATAACAACCATATCAAGTCATCGCAACACATTGGCCAAATGGGGAGGCAATCCCAACAAGCCCTGCTTGTGGGTAGGATCGAAACTGGGGTATACTATATCAAATCATGATAGGGGGAGATACCCAACTTGTCATAAAGGACAAGGATCACAAACACTCTATGGTGACAATAGGTGAGATACCACTTACCACAAGGGTAAGGATCACAACCATCCTAATGTCAAGAGATACCTCAACCCCAAGAGCTTGCAATGCTCCATTCCTTCCTTGGGAGCTCAAACAAGAGGGAAGAGATATGCTTAGTGTTCTCGATTAGCCAAGACCCTTACCCAAGCGGGTCATATCCCTTAATACAAGTTGCTCTTAGAAGATCAGGAAATATGATGGAGCATCATAACTTCTCTCTGCAACATATCAAAGTGCTCATGTCTGGAACCAACTAAAACAAATCATTGAAGAGTTCAATCACAATGCCTTATGCAATACTTTAGAGCATCAATCCTTTATTTTATGTTCATACAGGACATCAAATCAAATATATGTTAGAGGAAATGCATGAAATAAAGAAAAGAATACCATATTCATCCTTTGTACCTCTCACACAGGGAGGCAACAACCACAAGCCTAAGCTTGTCTTGTACAACAAAATAATCTCAATCCATGAAGATGTCTATGTCCCCGCTATATTGTCTAGATTTTATCTAGCTTAGGGTGCACACTTGTAACACAAGGATCCATCTAGATGATTTCTCGTTACGGGATCCACCAAATCTAGCAACAATAATCCATAAATGCAATCCAACATGCCATATTTTTGACAATACACTTCCTCTAGTAAGGAAGTCCTCTGTTGCACTTCTATATGAGCAGTGGATCCTGAAACTGCTTGGGGTAAACCAGACCTGTCGGTAATGAACTGTCAACACATAAAAATAATTAGAAATTAAATACCTTCAACAACATCATATTCTCCTCAATCCAAGCCCATAAGACTTGTTTCAATCTGCAATCACAAGTCTCATATTCATCCACCTCAAAACCTCTGAGGTAGCCTCAATTTTACAATCATTACACAAATAATATTAGATGTTGGCATCTCATCAAGGGTTTCTCCCTCTAAATGGGAAGCCTCTTTAGTCATCATCAATAAAGGAGACTTCAACCTTCTCATATTACTTTTATGCATCAAGATCATTGTTTCTTCAGGGCATAGCGATATTTGGTCATATAAGACTGTCATATATAAGGTCATGGAGTCAAACTATATCAGGTTCACACACACACACACACACACACACACATATATATACTATCATATATGTGTATGTCATCAGTCATTCATCAAGGGCTACCATACTTATCATAAGCACTGTCAACAGTATCAAGTTAGAATATATAAAAGTCAATGTTTTTGGCCTAGCTGTATCTTTAGACAAAATAAAGATATTCATCATGGTCACATAAATCATATTGTCTAGAATATAACTGGTATTCAAACATAGGATGCTTGCCAAATATCAAGGAGATTTAGGTCATATTAATTGTTACTATAAAGTGCACCAGTATATCACATGTATTGAGAATCAAGTTCATTTACATATGTATGTGATTGGCATGCATCACTCAAGAGTATTGTATGAATCAAGACTTATTTGAGGGTGATATTCTTGTCAGACGTTAGGGATTAAATTACCATCCCAATATTGTAACTAAATCAAAACATAATAATGTAAAAATTATGCTATACCATACATACCTTGTAATATTCAGATACCTTAGAAACTTGTAGCTCTTGGTTGGCATAAGAAAACTGTTCACTTGCTCCTAGAATAAACTCACACCAGGTTCCTTTTTTTATTCTAGATTCCTCTTCTTGCTCCAACTTTTCTTTTCCTGCACTATTTAACATCCAAATTATCCTCAAGAGGGATCTTCTTATAACATCTTCATCATGAAGTTAAAAGTGTTTAGATACTGAAATACTCATGGAGGAAGGATACACAATAATCTAAATGATAAATCTAAGCAAGAACAATTTTATAAAGAAATAACATAAGTCTAGAAGATAGTTATCTTTTAACGATGATTGAAGGAAGCAGTCAACTCCATCTTGATCCAACCTCTAAGAATCATTATTGTCCATCAACCACATGTCAATGTTTCCTTCAGAAGAAATGCAAGGTTTTGAGAATATTTATTCCAAGACCTTCCATTATGAGGTACAATAGGTCATCAACCATATATCACAATTATCATCAAAAGAGGAGATGCCTTAACTTTGGGGACCTTCAATATCCTCAATCTTCTTCATCAAAAACCAAGTCCAATTGTAACATACCATCTCTTGGAGTGAGACTAACCCATCTAGGGTTACAATAAATCTATCACATGTGCTGAAAAACTTTTCATTGCTCATGCTAGGGTTTCAAGATAGTAGAACTCAAGCCTTTATCATATCTATGCCCTTGTTTCAACCACACTTCAGGGGTTTCTTACGAACCCTAATCTCACCAAACCCTAAATTCTCTTGTAAGAACAAAGCTTCACTAGGGTTTATTTCAAACCCTAAAATTATTTTAGGTCTCCAGCATCTCCATTTACTTTGACATTAGTGTCTTCATGGGGGTGTTCTCAATGAATTTTATTTAGCCCAACTCTGATACCATGTTAATTTTCTTTAGGGGTAGATTCTTCTTTGCTGTAGATAATTTCATTTTAAAATTTTCATCATTTTCATATCACATTCACCCCATAACATATTAATATCATTAGTAATTATGTAGAAAGAACAATAGCATCAACAATGTTGCGAAAGAACAACAAAAGAAAATAATGCACAAATAGAGACACAAGGATTTGGTCTAAGACCAGGGAAAAACCCCACAAAGGGGAAAACTCAAAATTCAAATTTTATTATTCTATTAGATATTCATCAATTGTTCATCTGAGATACAAAGTACATCCATAGTGAGATACATCATTATAACATGCCTCCTAGGGCCAATCCAAGTCAGTTCACAACTTTGATTGTGAACTAACTTCTAATAATCAAATGAGACCAAGAAAACTTCTTCCATATTACTGTTGCAAGAATCAATATTATTATCAAACATTGTCACATCTATTGGGCTATATAAGGTCACTTCCATATACTAGGTGATCATGAAGCAAGGTCATTGTTACACCATAGATCATTATAAAAGACTTGTTTCCATTAGGATATCATGTCATCATGTATTCGTAACAAGGGTACTGTCACATCTCACCATCAAAGGTCACAATCACACAATGTATTGTCTAGGTCACAACCATATGAAGGTTTTTGTTGTATCATAATAGATTCAAGTCATGTAGATTTATAGTTTGTTGTATCATTCTCATAAAAGTCAAAGTCTCACTGTCAAGTTTTATATATTCAAGGCCCTTTCATAGGCATATATCTAGAACAAAGTTATTGTCACTATTATATATATACAATAATATATATATAATATATATATATATATATATATATATATATATATATATATATATATATATATATATAATATTATATATTATATATATATATATATATATATATATATATATATATATTAATATATATATATATATATATATATATATATATATATATATATATATATAATATACATCACAAATAACATCATAATCTCTATCATATGACCATAAATCCCAGCTATACGAATCTGTCATCCAACCATTCATTATTGCTATCATCATGCAATTATCATAGCCAACATATGTTATAACCAAGGGTTACCTTTGTGTGAGCCATTGTATAGTATAATGATACAAAGGAAGCATTGTAACATAGAGCGATACTGCATTTTACTTGAAAATATGTACCACAAAGCATATTCCATGAACCACACTGCCACTATGTCGAATTCTAGAGCGATGTCACTGTGACAAATTCCAGAGCAATGCCACTGTAACAAATTCCAGAGCGATTCCATCGTTCCATAGATTCGATCCATAAACAAGAGCAATGCCACTAATGACATGAGTCAATCATAGAAAATAATGATGCCATAGATGACACATATACAATCCATAGACAAGAGCAATGCCATAGATGCATAGATGCGATCGCAAAAGAATGCATATGTGAGTTACATGCTACGAAAAATGCAAGGTATGAGATAGCAAGCTATAGTAAATGTATATATTCCAAAAAGGACATATGTAAATCACATAAATTATAGTTGTATGCTCTAAAATTTTAATGTGATCCACTATAATTAAAAACGAGGCATTATACAAGTTGCAAGTAATAAAGAAATCCACAAAAGAAAATATAATATGAACCATCAACGATCCACAATAAAGATAGATGAAAGCCATAAAATAGTGCGAGCTAGATTGATAATCTTTTTCATTCACGGATCTGTTTCAAACGAGTCACAAGGGTTTTCCTTAGAGTTCGATGGGGTTCCTCTTGGTGATTGAGAAGCTGACTTTGATAATTTGGAGGGAAACACTTGAATTCAAATTTTCTTATAAAATTTTTATTTAAATATATTTCCAAACGCTTCTTGTCCAAGTGCCAAATCTATCAAAAATAATTATTTTGACCAATTTATAATTATTTGGGGCACCTGTGCTTCCTTTGGTATCTTTGGGTTTCCCTTTAGGGAAATTCATCCCGAAGTTTTCCAAATTTCAACACTCCCTCTCATCTAGGGAGGAATTTCATCATGTCTCATCTCATATCATATTGTCTCATACAATAAGAATAATCCACAATCGACAGTAGGGGAGATCGTTTCTCGAAACTCCACTAGTCTCCAAGTAAAATCACATGACCTACATGTCAACTATATCCATCTCATCACATCATAGGAGAGCTCTGACTACCACCCTATCTACTGACAATATGCGAGATCCATTCATCAAGTAAGGATGACATCCATCTTATTTTATAATAAACATGAAAGATATAAATTACCATAGAAGGTAATGATCACATCCATCCTATCATCTAGTGACAATGAGTAAGATCCATCTACCAAGAAAGGAGTCAAGTGATAAGGATCCCAATTTCTGCTAATGTTCCCACGTTGACCCTCAAGAATCAAGTGGTAGAACCCCTGTATCCTAACACTTGAGTAAGATACCACTTGCTATGATAGGAAATGATCCTTATCAACTCATATCAACCCATTGGCAAATGGGGAGGCAATCCCAACAAGCCCCACTTATGGGTATGATGCATAATGGGGTATACTATGTCAAATCATGATAGGGTGAGATACCCAACTTGTCATAAATGAAAAGGATCATGCACACCCTATGGTGACAATAGGTGAGATACCACTTACCAAAAGGGTAAGGATCACAACCATCATATTGTCCATAGATACCTCAAACCCAAGAGAAGTCAATTCTCCATTACCTCCATGGGAGCTCAAACAAGGGGGAAGAGCTATGCTCAACGTTCTCGATCAGTCAGGACCCTTACCTAGGAGGGTCACATCCATCAAGCCAAGCAACTCTTAGAATATTAGTAAATATGATAGAGCATCACTACTTCACTTCGAAACATATCAAAGTGTTGATATTTGACACCAACTAAAATAAATCACTAAAGAGGTCAATCACACTGCCTTATCCAATACTTTAGAGAAACAATCCTCTATTTTCTATTCACACATGACATCATATCAAATATTAAGTTAGATAAAATGCATGACATAAAGAAAATAATACCATATTCATCTTGTCTTCCTCTCACACAGTGAGGCAACAACCACAAGCCTAAGCTTGTATCATACAACAAAATAATCTCAATCCATGAATATGTCTATGTCCCTACTATATATGTCCATGCTTTATCTAGCTCAGGGTGCATGCTTGCAACACAAGCATCTATCTGGCTGATTTCTCATTACAGGATCCACCAACTCTAGCAACAATAATCCATCAATGCAATCCAACATGCCATGTTTCTGACAATACAATTCCTCTAGCAAGGAAGTCTTATGCTACACTTCTATATGAGAAGTGGATCATAAAACTGCTTGGGGTAAACTAGACCTATCAACAATGAACTTGCAGCACATAAAATTAATTAGAAAAGACATACCTTCAACAACATCAGATGCTCATCAATCCAAATCCAAAAGACTAGTTTCAATCTGCGATCACGGGTCTCCTATTCATCCACCTCAAAAAACTCTAAGGTAGCCCCAATTTTACAATCATTATACAAATGATAATAGGTGTTGGGATCTCATCAAGGGTATCTGCCTCTGAATGAGCAACACCTTCAGTAATCATTAATTAAGGAGACTTCAACCTGGTGATGTTACTGTTATGCATCAAGAACATTGTTTCTTTAGGGCATAACCATATTTGTTTATACAAGACTATCATATACCAGATCACAGAGTCAAACTAGATCAGGTTCTTATATATATATATATATATAGATATATCATTGTCATGATAAGTAATCATCAACTATTTAATTTGGCTTTACTTTCATTTATGTATATGTCATCAATCATTCATCAAGGGGTACCATACTCATCACAAGCACTGTCAACAATATCAAGTTACCATATATCAAATTCATTGTTTATGGCCTTACTTTATCTTTGGACAAAATTAGGATATCCATCACGGTCACGTGAATGGTATTGTCTAGTATATCATTGTTATTCAAACATTAGATGCTTTCCAAATATCAAGGAGATTTAGGTCATATTAATTGTTACTATAAAGTGCACTAGTATATCACATGTTACAGGAATCAATTTCATTCACATATGTATGTGATTGGCATGCATCATTCAAGATTACTATATGAATCAAGACTTCTCGTAGGGTGATATTATTTTCATACCTCAGGGCTTAACTTATCATCCCAATATTGTAGCTAAATTGAAACATAACACTGTAAAATTATGCTATACTACACATACCATGTAATATTCAAATACCTTAGAAACTTGTAGCACTTGGTTAACATAAGAATACTATTCACTTACTCCCAGAATAAACTTGCATCAGGTTCCTTTTCCTATTCTAGCTTCCCCTTCCTCCTCTAACTTTTCTTTTCCTGCACTGTTTAGCATCCAGATGATCCTCAAGAGGGATCGTATTATCACATCTCCATCACTAAGTTAGAAGTATTCAAATACTCAAATATTTGTGTAGGAAGGATAAACGATAATCTAAATAATAAATCTAAACAAGAATAGTGTCATAAAGAAATAACATAAGTCTAGAAGGTACTTATATTTTAACAAGGATTGAAAGATGTGGTTAGCTCCCTCTTGATCCAACCTCCAAGAATCATTATTGTCCATCAAACACATGTAAATGTTGCTTTTGAAGAAATGAAATATTTTGAGAATCCCTATTCCAGGTCCTTCCCTTATGAGGTACCACATGTCATCAACCATATATCATAGTTATCATCAAAAGAGTATATGCCTCAAATTTGAGCACCTTCAATACCCTCAATCTTCTTCATCAACAAGCAAGTCAAACTGTAATATACCATCTCCTCGAGTGAGACTAGCCCATATAGGGTTACACTGAATTTTTCACATGCTGAAATAGCTTTTCATTACTCATGCTATAGTTTGAAGGAAGTAGAACTCAAGCCTTTATCATATCCAGGACCTTCTTTCAAACACACTTTAGGGGTTTCCTACAAAATATAAACTCACCAAACCATAACTTATCTTGTAAGAACAAATCTTCCATAGGGTTTCCTTCAAACCCTATAATTATTTCAGGTCTCTGCCATCTTCATGTACTTCTGAAATTTGTGTCTTCATGGGGGTGTTCTCAATGACTTTTCTTCAGCCTAGCTCTGATACCATGTTAATTTTGATTATTGCTAGATTGTTCTTTACTGTAGATAATTACATTTTAAAAATTTCATCAGTTTCATATCACATTCACTAAATAATATATTAATATCATTAGCAATTATGTAGAAAGAACAATAATGTCAGCAATGTAACACCCTCCTACCACAACTACCCAAGTAACCAACCAACCGAGGTAAACATGTGACGAGAGGCTACTATGATGGGATTAAACCTCCTATGTGACCTTAAGGAAGTGGATTCAATAGAAACACAACATACAAACCTTCCACATCAGCATGAGGATTCCCAGGAACCATCCCAACCTTTCTGGCAACCAGCCCCTGGGTCCCACTGAGTTTTTAGACCAATTAACTCTTGAACTCTCCCATGCTATGGGGATGCAGCATACAGAGGGCTATGAACACTCCCATAACATGACATGCCACTGCCCAAAGAATATTTTGCTTAGTTCTATGCCAATTTCCTTGGGATTTGAGCCACTTTTTTAGGCCTAAAGCCTAGGTCAATGCCAGAACTAAATGACACCTTCAGAACAAAAAGATAACAAGGGAATGATGCTACAAATTCAATTATTTTAATAATACTTTGACTAGACCCCTACTAGCCATGACATGAATTTCACCAAACATGTCACAAAAATGTAATCTATAGGTGTAAACAACCAATTTAAGCATAGGGATCTCATACTTATTTGAGAATCACTACGAAGCATTTTTCCCTTATATTATTAGCTGCATTATCATCTATTAGGTCATAGATACATTTTTCATTCATTTAAAAATAAAAACATGAGGAAAACCATACATCATCACTATCATAATACATGCTTATAACTAGCAAAATAACAACATAAATACCAAGGATACATCAACCATAAAATCCACATATAAACCATTACATTTATACATAAGATATCAAGGAGAGAACCTCTTATTAATGAATTCAAAATCCAACCAGAGATGGGACTACCACATTCCACTCGACCATAAAATGGCTGAGGTAATTCTCCCTTCAACCATTCACCCCCATGCCATATTCCAAGCCTGAATGCAAGACTCTAACCAAAAGAACCAACCAGGTTATCCCAAGGTTAAAACAACTCACCCTCATTAATAGAAAGCCAAGTTTTACCGTAATCCATCAAGGATCACTAGGCCAACATAATAAACATGTAATAACATGCTTTGCCATGATCTCCACCAGATCACTAGGCCAAAAAAACATGGATGCCACCAGATTTATCCACCTACACTGTGAGGTATTTTCCTGTCCCCTAGTATCTCAAGCTTTACTGCAATCCACATCGGATCACTAGGCCCTAAACTGAGTCCCACTCTCTAGGATTACTAGTCTTGATGGAGAGCACCCACCTCTAGGATTTATCGTGTATGCCACCATTCATAGGTCAATGATTCTTAGGCCCACCGAGGCAACAAAAAATCTGGCTTTAGCTCAACCCACAGTCTGGTTTAGGGGTCACTAAGCTATGTGTTCTATCATTCAGAGATCGACCTCACTCAGCTTCAAATCCATTCAATAATCCATCTCAACCAAAACATGAGAAACCATCACACCGTGGCTATCTGGAAATGACAAGGCTAGGCTGAAAATACTGTAACACCTAGAAAAACCCATGCCATAATAGCAAAAGAACCACATGCAATACCATGCATGCCAAATCTAGGAAGGAAAACACACATGAAAATCGATACATGCAAAGAATCTTGTTGTAGTTACTTGATCTTTCTCTTCCTTGCTTCTTCCTTCCTCTTGTCTTCACTGCCTTTCTTGATCCAATGCCAAAATGATGTAAGAAAATTCTAAGTGTCCAAGAGTGAGAGAGAGAAAGAGAGAATAATGAGAGAGCTCTAAATTTGAACTGACAAAAGGTACCAAATGATCCTTAGAAGCCTTTTTATCAATTAGGCCTCTAATTTCTTCATTTTGCATTATTTTCCTTCATTTTCCTCCTCACATGCATCTTGTGACCTTTCACCTTCCTTTTCTCCTAATTTCCATTATTTTCATAATTAAATTTGCCAAAATTGGCATTTTACCTTTTCAAACCCTTAGCCATTGCCTTTGCCAATTTACTTAGCCATAATAAACCAAATTAAAACCCACATTAGGATGTATTGCCCAATATTCAGCTTGGAATATGTATCCCAGCAACCGTGTTTATTATTTTTTCCTTTATTAACTTTTATTACATGGAATTTTTACCAGGGTTGTTATAGAACCATCCCCTTTGGGGGACACTGTCATCGGTTTTGAAACAAACCTATAGCTCAACAAAACCATTGAAAAATAATCATACTGGTCATGGAGCTTTATAACATAACTCGATGTAGTATTTACAATGATCACCCTGTTGAAAGAAAACCAACATGACAACATAGCAACATGACAAATATAATGACATGAAACCTATACTGCTTATTGGAGCTTTATAACATAGCTCATGGCAGTATTTGTTAAATTTCCATGGCCTTGGGTCTAGGATAGAGTCTTAAAATATATGATGCTACTAAACCAAGAATCTCAACCGTACTACTTTGCACAATGGAATATAAACAACAATAAATCACACATGCATATAATATAGACAATTTTTTACATTTTTCAACCCAACTTTGTCATATTAAACAACATATAATACAATAGTCTAGGGCTCACGTACCAGGGATAATGACCCTCATACATCCATTGATACAAGATACAAAATTGGGACTTGGTGTCAATACATCAATGACCAATCTGCCCTCAACAAGATACTTTGACCATCTGGCTTTCACATTCTCTCTCAGCTCCTCTTGGTCGTACTATGTACCTTCCTAGTCCTTTGGCTCCTGATTTTCATCCCCTACCTCTATCAATGCTCTAAGTCCATCTGACCATTGAATATGGGATATCCAATCTTCTGACTAGTTGATCGTTCTTCCATCAATGCATCAACACATCGAGACTCCTGTCGAGTTGTTCATAAATCTGTTTGTGAACAACTCTCAATCTTCCCATTGCTACTCCTCAGTTACATAGGGACTTCATACCACTATGGTCTTCCTATGTTGCATCGATGAAGACCAACATAGGGAACAAAGGGCTACCACCTATCACTACAAGATTTCCATCTCCCACAATGAACATTGGCTAGGAGGACTACCCATTAGTTGATGTATAATTCCTTCTCCAGACACAAGTATCATGCATACTTAAACTACTCCTGGTTGATCATACCCTTGATCTCATTAACTGACTCTAGCAACTACATTTGTCCACCAAGGTGTTTCTCATCAAGCTCCAACTTTGACACTATCACGATGTCCTCCAACAGTCCATAAGTGCCCAATTCACATTCACACTTGGTCCACTCTCACACTACCCTCCAACAAGCCATGAGTGACCAAGTCCACGATGTAGCATCTGCACCTAGTTAGGGCATCCTCACACCTAAGAGACCCTTACACATGAATTTCCATAGACTTCTCCAACTCTACCCTTTGCTCTGCAATAGAGAAGCTATTGTACAAATCTAGGCTCCAACAACTGCTGCAACATCTGCCCACTGATTAGGACATCTAAAATCCATGTCAACACAATAAATTGGCTGCTACAATATTCCAAACATAGTCCTCTCCTAGAACATCCTCCAACTAGCATCCAACTGTCACCATTGAGTCATCTACAACCTTAACTCACTGCTGCCTCCTTGACCTTGAGTTCTGTGCATGAATAATATTGGTTAGGGAACATAACAACCCTACACTGGTTCCCTATTCTTGTCCACATAGGTTTCTTATATCATCTGAAGATTCCTTGGTGTTCTAGGTGTTGTTGTAGGGTATGGGCACGTTCACAAAGCTCCTTACAACAACCAACTTAACCCTGAAGAAAATTGTACACTTTAACACTGTAAAAAAACCTACATACAAGAAGAACACCCTTGTTTTTCTCGTTGTCCCTAGAGTTGACTGTAACCTGATTAGGAAGGCCTTTGTAGGCTTTTCAACCCTCTAAGTTCACCTCCCAACCACTTTTGTAACAACCTCTCATTGCTGCCCTAAAACAAAGATATACGAACTCAGAATATGCACAAAACAATCTTCACTTACCTCCATTTATTGCGGCCCAGTCTAAAGGGGAAATGCATCAATAATAGCCCACAAATATTCCCTTAAATATCCTTCCTGGTGCCTTAGAGCTGCGGCTTTATCCATAGATAAATCCGCACTAAAATTCAAAGAGAACCCCTCTCAAAACTCGGTTGCGGTTTCCTTCATCTTGCCTTAGATCCACACTTCAAGCATAGAGATAATCCATGGTATAACATGACATGGGATGTGAATCTTCCATCTCACATTTGACCTTAATTTATAACCCATACAAGGGTTCCAACAAATATGCAAGGTGGGCTTGTACAACTGCCCAAAACACAATATGACATGACTTGTCACCCATAAAACCCTACTTGGAACTTCAAAAGTTTATATCTCAAGTTCTAGAGCTTCAATTTGGGTGATTTTCGAAGCTTTGGAATCGACACAACAAGGTCTATCATCTCAAATATTATCGTGCTCAAATTCATCATGGTTTTGGCCCAAATATTGATGGGTACAAAACCCCATGCTTGGGTTCCAATCCCACAAGCCTACTTGTGGCACTTTTCCCTCCAAACCCTGAACACTAGGGCTTGGGTACCTCCTAAGCTACACAAAAATCAACACTCCCTCTTAGTGATGGAAGTACTTCCAAGACTAGGAAGTAGTCATCATCATCCGATGACACTAGCCCATCTGGCATCCATCACCGCAACATAACGTGTAGAATGTAACCTAAAATCTTGGTGGTGCCTCTGCCTCATCACATCCAAACATGAAAATCATAAACCTCCATAGGGCTGCTCCCTCTGAGACTAGACCCCCTTTGAACCTACACGATCTCCACTGGCTTAGTCCTATAAGCACTCATCCTCCTAGATCAAATACAACTCATGCAAATCCCACCAATCTTAGATATGTAACATCATGATTCGATGAAGACTCTAGCCTACCAACCCATAGTCCATCACATGAAGCCATCTCGATCAACCTGATCCCATCCAAGCCAAAGAAACCCTCGAGCTATGGGAACCATCCATGACAAATCAACGAAGGTCCATGATCAACAATCTGCCTTACAACAAACGATTGTTCACTAGGCTCACCACCAATCCATGAGAACTCCCAACCCATCTCTCCATTTAACCTGTCAAGACCACATCTCCACATCCTCAAATGAACCCTTTGGTCCATGATCTAGACACCCACAACTCCCTCTGAGTTGCTTCGATGTGCACACTCTGATTCACTGTCCCTCAAAGTAGCTGATATATGCTCTAATACCATGTCAAATTTCGGCGACCTTAGGTCTAGGATAGAGTCTTAAAATCTCTAACGCTACCAAACCAATAATCTCAATGATACTACTTTGCACAGTGGAATATAAACAATATTAAATCACACATGCACAAAATATAAACACCTTTTTACATTTTTCAACCCAACTTTGTCATATTAAATAAAATATAATAACAATCTAGGGCTCCCGTGCCAGGGATAATGGCCCTCATACATCCATTGATACAAGATACAAAATTGGGGCTTGGTGTCAATACGTTGATGTCTAATGTTCCCTCAAAAAGATAGTTTGACCATCTCGCTATCGTATGATATCTCAACTCCTCTCGGTTGTACCCTGTACTTGCTGGGTCCTTCAGCTCCTAATCTGCAACTCTTACCTCTATCAATGCTCCAAGGCCATCTAGACACTGAATCTTAGTTATCCAATATTCTCACTAGTTGATCATTTGTCGATCAATGAATCAACAAACCGAGACTCCTATTGAGTTGTTCACAACTCCGTTTGTGAACAACTCTCAATCTACCCACTGTTCATCCTTAGCTACTCAGGGACTTCAACGCGCTATGGTCTTCCTATGTGGCACCGATGAAGACCAACATAGGGCACGAAGGGCTGGAACCTATCACTGCAAGATGTCCATCTCATACAATGAACATGGGCTAGGAGGACTAACCATCATCTACTGTATAAGTCCTTCTTCACACACAAGTCTCATGCTACTCAAATTGCTCCTAGTTGATCAGACCCTTGAGCTCATCAACTACCACTCTAGAAACTACCTTTGTCCACCAGGGTGTTACTCATCGGGCTCCAACTTGGACACTATCACGTTGTCCTCCAATAGACATAAGTGTCCAATCCACATTCACACTTGGTCCACTCTCATGCCACCCTTCAACAATCCACTAGTGACCAAGCCCACGCCGTAGCATCTACACCTAGTTAGGGAATCCTCACACCTAGGAGACCCTTACACACAACTACCCATAGAATTCTCCAACTCTACCCTTTTCTCTATAAAAGAGGAGTTATTTCACAAATCTAGGCTCCAAAAACTGCTGCAACATTTGCCGACTGATTATGGCATCTGACAGTGCCTGCCAACCCAATCACTTGGCTGCTATAGTCTTAAAAATCTAGTCCTTTCCTAGGAAATCCTCCAACTAGCATCCAACTGTCACCAAGGAGTCATTTGCAACCTTAACTCACTTCTACCTCCTTTCCCTTGAGTTTTGTGCATGCATAATACTGGTTAAGGTACACAATGACCCTACACCAGTGCCCTAATCTTATCCACAAATCTAGGCTCCAAAAACTGATGCAACATCTACCGACTAATTAGGGCATCTGAGAGTTCATGTCAACCCAATCACTTGACTGCTATATTCTTACAAATCTAGTCCTCTCCTAGAAAATCCTCCAACAATCATCCAATTTTCACCAAGGAGTCATTTTCAACCTTAACTCACTGCTGCCTCCTTTCCCTTGAGTTTTGTGCATGTGTAAGACTGGTTAAGGCATACAATGAACCTACACCAGTGCCCTAATCTTCTCCACAGGTTGCTTACATCAGCTGAAGGTTCCTTGGTGTTATAGTCTCCCTACAACAACCTACTTAAACCTAAAGAAAACTTCCCACTTCAACACTGTAAACAAATAGTACATACAAGGAGAGCACCCCTATTTTTCTCACTGTCCCTAGAGATGACTACAACTTGACTAGGAGGGCCTTTCTAGGCGTTTAGACCCTCTAATTTCACCTCCAAATTGCTGTGGTAACAACCTCTCTCCACGGCCTTGAAACAAAGATATACGAACTCAGGATATGCACAAAAAAATCTTCACTTACCTCCATTTACTGTGGCCTAGTATACAAGGAAAATGCATCAATAATTGCCCACAAGTCTACCCTTAAATATCCTTCCTTTCTACCTTAGATCTGCGGCTTTCTCCACAGATAAATCCATACTAAATCAGAGAGAGGATCCCTCTCAAAACTTTGCCGCGGTTTCCTTCATCTTTCCTTAGATCCACACTTCAAACGAAGAGATAATATGTGGTATAAAGTGACTTTGGATGTGCATCTTATGTCTCACATTTTACCTTAATTTATAGCCCTTACAAGGGTTCCAACAAATATGCAAGGTGGGCTTGTACAACTTTCCAAATACACAAGCCGGCATGACTTGTCACCCATAAAACCCTACTTGCAACTTCAAAAATTCATATCTCAAGTTCTAGAGCTCCAATTTGGGTGATTTTTGAAGCGTTGGAATTGATACACAAATATATATCACCTCAAATTTTCTCATGCTCAAATTCATCATGGTTTTGGCCCAAATCTCAATGGGTGAAAGACCCCATGCTTAGGTTCCAAGCCCACAAGCCTACTTGTGGCGCTTTGACCTCCAAATGCCAAACACTAGGGCTTGGAGTACCTCCAAATCTACACAAAAATAAACAATATTTACATCCATATAAATATGTACATATATCAAAACATCACACCAAAACATATGCCAAAAAATATACCAAACATCATACCAAAACTGCTTTACCTCAACCGGCAAACAATGCAGGATACATAGCCCACATATGATTCACCATCTCCCATGTAGCTTCATTGGGTCCATAGTGCTTCCTTTGCACTTTAACTTTCTAGATTGCTTAGTTTCTAAGCATGAGCACTTTTTTCTATAATATACACTGAGGCTTCGACTAGAATTCTCCATCTAGCTCCACTTGCAATACAGACTAGTGAATCACATGATCAACATCTTTAACATACTTCTTAAGTAACGACACATGTAAAAAATCATGTAATTTCATTGTCAAAGCACTGCAAGTCGATAGGCTACTGGCCCAATCGTCTTAATAATCCCGAAAGGTCCACAAAACAGTGGTGCCATCTCGGCACATGATCTAATCCGAAAGGAGCTCTTATTTGATTTTATGCATAAGTACCTATTAGCCAACCTGGAACTCCTTGAAAAACATGTTCTTATATGCATAAATATTTTTCCTATCCTGTGCTACTTTCAAATTCTTCTTGATTACCTGCATTTACCACTCCATGTTTGCCAACATGTCTGGTCCAATCAAAACCTTGTTAACCGGATCACTCCAACTGATGGGAGTATTGCAAATCTGCCCATACATTGCCTCAAATAGAATCATATTTAAATATTCATGATACTCATTATTGTAAGAAAACTCTACTAGTGGAAGATACTCTTCCCACTTCGACTACTGATGCATCACATACATCCTCAGCATGTCCTCCTATATCCTGTTGACCCTCTTAGTATGTCCATTTTTCTATGGATGATAAGATGTATTGAAGGCCAACTCTATGCCGAAACCCACGAACAACTCCTTCCAAACCTTGGAAGTGAACTTCACATCCCTGTCAGACATAATCTTCTTTGGAACACCATGTAATCTAACGATCTCCCTAATGAAATCTTATGCTACATCGCTAGTTGAGAATGTAGAATTCACTAGAATGAAGTGTGCAGCCTTTGTCAACCTATCCACAACAACCATGATGGAATCATGCTATCTCACTGTCCTCAACAATCCTATGATAAAGTCCATGGAAATTACCTCCCATTTCCACTCTAGAATCACAATCAGCTATAACTGTCCATCTGGATGCTTACACTCTGCCTTCACCCACTGAAAATCAAGAAACCTATCCACAAACTCTGCTACATCCTTCTTCAAATTCTACCAATAATAAAACTTCTTCACTAGGTTCGATGTATTCTAATAGCCTGGGTGACCTGAATATGGTTTTGCATGAAACTCCCTCAAGATCACCTTCTTGAGATCATTGCTATTTGGAACATATATCTTGTCTCTAAACCTAACAAATCGATTTGCTATAAGACAATAGTCCACATCCTGTGCACTTGCACCTGTACCTGTACCACTACCTGCACTACTACCTGTACCTATACCTGTACTCTACTACAACCTGTGCACAATCTCCATATACATTTTGACATCCTGTTGACATGTTTGCAAGATCCTATCCTATAGATCTGTCCCATAGGAACCCATAACTGCTATATGATTTACCTGTATCCACTTGTTAAGAGCATCTGCGACCCTGTTCTCCTTTCCTTTGATGTATTTGATCTCAAAACTGAACTCATTGATCGTGGCCAACCATCTAGCCTACTTGGAATTCATATTCACCTGGTCAAACAAATATCTCAACCCACTGTGATCACTCATCAATACAAACCTCCTGCCAAGAATATAGTGCCTCCACATCTTCAATGCATGTATGATCGCTACTAGCTCAAGACCATGCATCAGATAGTTCTTCTCCTGCTCATTCAGTTTCCATGAATCATAGCACACAACCTATCCTTCTTGCATAAGGACTCCACCAAGTCCTTTTTTGAAAGCATCTATTCATACTATGAATTCTTTGTTCGGATCTGCAATCTTTAACATTGGTGCATGTGTCAACAACTGCTTGAGCTACTCAAAACTATCCTCACACTCCTCTGTCCATTCAAACTTCTTACCTTTCCTCTACAGTGATGTAATAAGATAATAAATCTATGAGAAGTTCCTGATGAACCTCCTATAGTAACCTGCCAATCCCATGAAGGATCTCACCTCATCTACATTTCTAGGAGCTTCCCGCTCCATGATGTCCCTTATCTTTTCTAGATCGACTACTACGCCCTCCTTGGAAACAACATGTCCCAAGTAATGTACCCCAGTCTGAAAGAAACTACACTTGTGAGCTTATCAAACAATTGATGCTCTCTTAACAATCTCAACACTGCTGCTAAATGCTTTACATGCTCTCTTCATTTTTTGAATATACCAATATATCATCAATGAACACAATAAAAAGTTTGTCCAAATATAGACGCAACACCTTATTCATCAAGCACATAAAGTTATATGGAGCATTAGTTAAACCAAATGGAACTAAAACAAACTTATAATGCCCATACTTGGTCCAAAAAGATGTCTTGTATATGTCCTCCTCTTTGATGCATACCTGATGATATCTGGATCTCAGGTTAATCTTTGATAACACTACTACTCCCTTCAACTAATCGAACAAGACATCAATCCTCGATAACGAGTATCTATTCTTGATGGTCACTTTGTTCAACTACCTATAGTCAATGCATAATATGAGAGTACCATCCTTCTTTTTCACAAACAATACCAATGTGCCCCAAGGGGATGCACTTGTCCTAATGTATCCCTTGGAAAGCATCTCTTTAAACTACAACTTTAAATCTACCAACTCAGGTGTGCTCATCTTGTAAGTTGCTTTTGATGCTGAAGCTTCCCCCTGACACTAACTCAATAGAAAAGTCCACTTCCTTTTGAGGTGAAAAATCTGAAATATCCTCGGGAAACACATCCTGAAACTATTCTAGGACTGGGCAGGCTGCTCAAAACATCTGCAACCTAAACTTCCTTACCTTTTTCACTAGAGATATGTAAAGAAAATAACACACACCCTTTCTTGTGACTACGTTTTCCCTGCATAGTTGTCACCATGCTAACTGATGGGGCTTTCTTCTTTCCCTATAAGACTCTTGGTTCCCCATTGTCATCCAAGAACTCAATGGATTTTTCGTAACAATCCACCTTGGTCCTATGAAGGTACAACCAATCCATGCCCAACAACATATTGTATGATCCCAACAACAATACATTAAAATGTGTTGTGGTAGGCATACCATTCAAATCAAATGCACAAGCTCTTATCCAATGGTGAATTCACTTCTTTGTACCTGTATCCAACTGCACTAACCAACACTCTGCACGCACTTCTTTATTCAAAGCACACTTATCCATGAGGTTATGACTAACATAACTATAATTAGATCAAAGTTCAATCAAAATAGAAACAAATTGATGACAAAGCTTACTGTCCATAACAATGATAGATGCCTGATGGTATGCCTGTATGTTGTCTAGTGCTGCATAGATATGAGGAATGCTATGACCAACATCCCCAACTGTCTATGCCTCCTGGGCAATATATATATGAGGCCTACCACTCCAATTCTGTGGAAAATATCTCTTAAGGTGTTCCTTACCACATGTCCAACACGCCAATTGTCCAGTACCATCACCTCTATGCTGCTACTGTGATCCATGTCCATGTCTAGCTACATTAAACTTCTTTTGTGGGGCCACATTTTATTTCTCTTCTGCATTCTGAGGCCTTGTTATTTTCAGCTTCCATTTACCTTTACCTTTATCTATCCCTTTCCATCCTTGTTGAGATTCATTCTTATGCTTTGACTGTTCATAGCAATGGTTCAATTTCCCAATAACTTCGTTAAGTGACCAAGGCTAATCATACTCAATCTGATCTCTAAATGTTAATGGAAAACCATGGAAAAATCACTGAAGTTTAGCCTTCTTATCTTTATGATACAATACATACCTCAATAGCTCTAGGAACTTAGTTGTGTACTCTTCATCTGTCATTGATCCCATCTTTATCTCATAGAATTATTTGGCCTTACTATCGTAGTACATTTCTGACAAGTACTTCTTCTTGAAAATCCTCTTGAACTCATGCCAAGTCAAGTCATCTTTCGTAATTTCTCTGACCCGCTTCACATCTTCCCACCAGGTATCTATTTTTCCTCTCAGGCCAAAGATAAATACTATGGCCTTCATATTATCTGTGTAGTTATGTAACTCAGATAACTTCTTCATCCAAAGTATCCAAGTCTATGCATCTTCCAACTTCTTCACATCTCCATCAAAAGTAGGTGGATTTGAATTCTTAAATTCATCTAGCAAGTATCCCCTATCACTCCTCCTGTAAGGATGATAATGATGACGATCATGATTCCTATCAAAAACATAACTAGAATAATACCTGTGTCTACCACCTCTCCTATCCGAAGTGTCCAACAACCTGCCATCTCTAACCGTGTCATCTCTATCTTACCTATGACCACCATGAGACCTACTTCCCTATGCCCCATTAGTTTTGTCCTCCTATCCATGGCTGATCCGAAGTGGCCCTTGTCGCTACAATTATGACAAACTCTGAAGGAGTATTGTGTTAACCTCTGCTTGTTTATCTTGTGTCTGCATGTTTTTTTCATTGTCCTCCTTAAACTCCTTATCTCTTCCTTCAAGCTTCTTAATGTGTCTGCTAAATCATAAGAGTTCCCAACACCATGCTTCTCATCTAATTCATAGGGAGAATCTTTGTAGTCTACCATCTTTCTAGTCATTTTGATCTCTTTCCTGCAAGGAATACTATGTCAGCTAAAACAAACCACACTAAACCAACGTACCTTATCATACTTCAGGGATGATATCTCATCTACAAGATCATAATCATAGCAACATGTAGACATGTAATACATAAGAATATAACCATGTAACCATCAGTCTAGGTACAGTCCAGTCATCGATGCATGATCATATCAACTACACATACTGCGACCTCATGCATGGAAACAACAACCATACCAATGTACACTAACAATACACGAGCATAAAAAAATGTAACTAATCATACACTCATGATGACACACTTCACAACAACAACATCCTCTTTCACATGGCGACATCACTACGACCATGACCGACACCATGCATATGAAACAATAATATAAAACACAAGTATGATTAACACATGTGTGACTGACATGAATGCATGACCATCACACATCACCCATCCAGTCCAAGGGGTGAACCATGCTCTGATACCACTCTGTAATACCCTCCTCCCACATATACCCAAGTAATGGACCAACCAGGGTGAACATGTGAAAAGAGGCTACTATGATGGGATTCAACCTCCTATGTGACCTTAAGGAAGTGGAATCAATAGAAACACAATATACAGACCTTCCAGATCAACATGAGGACTCCCAGGAACCATCCCAACCTTTCAGCAAACCACCCCTGGGCCCCACTGAGTTTTTAAATCAATTAACACTTGGACTCCCCCATGCTATGGGCATGCCAACATTTAGAGGGCTCCCACAACATGGCATGCTAGCATCCAAGGATTGTTTTGCTCAGTGTCATGCCAACGTCCCTAGGACTTGAGCCTCTTTTTCAAGCCTAGAGCCCAGGTGACTACCGAGAATTAAATGACACCTTTAGAATAGAAAGATAACAAGGGAATGCCGCTATAAATGCAATTATTTAAACAAGCCTATGATTGAACCCCTACTAGACATGACAAGAATTTTTGTCAAACATGTCACAAATATGTAATCTATAGGTTTAAACAACATATTTAAGCATAGGGGTCTCATACTTATATGAGAATCGCTAAGAGGCATTGTTCCCTTATGTCATTAGTTGCATTATCATCTATTAGGTCATAGATACATTTTTCATTCATTTACAAATCAAAACATGAGGAAATCCATACGTCATCACTGTCATAATACATGCTTATAACCAACATAATGACAACAAAAATATCAAGGATACATCAGCCATAAAATCCACATATAATCCAATACATTTATAGATAAGATATCAAGGAGATAACCTCTTATTAATGAATGCAAAATCCAACACAGGATGGGACTAACACTTTCCACCCATCCATAAAATGGCTAAGCCAAATATCTCTTTAGTCATTCATCCCCGTACCATATTGCAAGCCTGAATGTGGGACTCAAACCAAAAGAGCCAAGCAAGGCATCCCGAGGCTAAACCACCTCACCCTCATCAATAGAAAACCAAGCTTTACCATAATCTATCCCAGATCACTAGGCCAATATAATAAACATGTAAAAACATGCTTTACCAGGATCTCCACCAGATCACTAGGCCAAACAAGCATGGATGTCACCGGATTTCTCAACCTACACCGCGAGGAACTTTCGCCTCCTAGTCTCTGGGGATTTACCACAATGCACACCAGATCACTAGGCCCTAAACTGAGACCCACTTTCTAGGATTTACCACATATCCCATCCCAAAATTACTAGGCCTAATGGAGAGAACCCACCTCTAGGATTTACTGTATATCCCACCATTCACTAGTCAAGGATTCCTAGACCCACCGAGGCAACAAAGTATACAGCTTTACCGCAACCCGTAGTCCAGTTCAGGGGTCACTAGGCCATTTTTCTATCATTTGGAGATCCATCTCACTTAGCTTTGAATCCATATGAAAATCCAGCTCAACCAAAACATGAGAACCCAATCACACCATGGCTATTTGGAAATGACAAGGCTAGGTTGAAAACACTGTCACACCTAGAAAAACCCATGCCATAACAACAAAAGAACCACTTGCAATACCATGCATGCTAAATATAGCAAGGAAACACACATGCAAATCAATACTTGCAAAAAATCTTGTTGTAGCTACTTGATTTTCACCTTCCTTGATTGTTCCTTCCTTCCTCTTTACTTCTCTGCCTTTCTTGATCTAATGCCAAAGTGCTCCAAGAAAAATCTAATTATCCAAGAGGAGAGAGAAAGAGAGAGAATAATGAGAGAGCTCTAAAACTGAACTAACAAAAGGTACCAATTGATCCTTAGAAGCCTTTTTATCAATTAGGCCTCTAATTTCTTCATTTTCCATTAGTTTCCTTGATTTTCCTCCTCACATGCAACCTATGACCTTTCACCTTCCTTTTCTCCTAATTTCCATTATTTTCATAAATAAATGTGCCAAAAATGCCATTTTTCCTTTCCAAATACTTAGTGATTGCCTTTGCCAATTTACTTAACCATAATAAACCAAATGAACATCCACACTGGGATGACTTTCCAAACATTCAACTTGGAATAAGTGTCCTATCAACCTGGTTATTATTTTTTCCTTTATTAACTTTTATTACATGGAATTTTTACCAGGGTTATTACAAACAATGCCACATAAGAACAACATAAGAAAAGCATGCACAAATAGAGACACCAGGATTTAGCCAGAGACCAGGGAAAAACCCCACAATGGGAACACTCGAAATTCAATTCTTGTTCTTATATTATATATTCATCAATTTGTCAACTGAGATACAAAGTACATCCATAGTGAGATACATCATTACAACATGCCTCCTAGGGCCAATCCAATTTAGTTCACAACTTCAATTATGAACTAAATTCCAATAACAAAATGATTCCATGAAATCTTCTTTTGTATCACTATTGCAAAAAACAATGTCATCATCAAGCAGTGCCACATTTGGTTGGCTATATCAAATCACTACCATAAATATTAGGTCATTATGTAGCAAGATCATTGTTACATCATAGATTATTATAGAAGATTTATTACAATCGTGAGATCATGTCATCATGTATCCATAACAACAAGAGTATTGTCACATGTCACCATTAAAGGTCACAATCACACAATGCATCATCTATGTAACAACCATATGAAGGTTATTGTTGCATCACAATAGATCTAAGTCACACAGATATATAGTTCGTTGTCTATCTCATTCGCATATACGCTGAAGTCTCACTGTTAAGATTTATATAATCAAGACATTGTCATAGCATGTATCTAGAAAAAATTTATTGTCATTATTAAATATATTATCATCATGAATAACATCAAAATCTATATCATATAACCATACATCCTAGCTACACAAAATTTTCATCCAACCATTCATTGTTGTAGTCTTCATGCAAGTATCACAATGAGCATATGCTATAACCAAATGATACTATTGTGTGAGCCATCATATAATATACTGATATAGGGAAAGCATTGTAGCATAGAGTGATACCACATTTTCCTTGACAATACATACCACAGAGCGTCCACACACTACAATGCCACTATATACAATTCTAGTGCGATGCCACTGTGATGAATGCTAGAGCGATGTCATTGTAACCAATTCTAGAGCAATGCCATCGTTCCACATATTCGATCCACAAACAAGAGAAATACGACTAATTACGTAGATTAGATCCATATACAAGAGTGATGACACAAAAGACATAGTTTTTATCCATAGATAAGAGCGATGCCACAAATGCATAGATGTGAACACAAAAGAATACATATGTGAGCTACAAGGTATTTGAACAACAAGGTATGAGATAACGATCCACAATAAATGTATATATACCACAAATGGCATATGAGAACCACATAAAGTATAATTTTGGGCCTCTAAAATTTTAATGTGATCCACTGTAATTGATAATGAACCATTATATGAGCTGAAAGTAATAAAGGAATCCATAGAAGCAAATGTAATATGAACCATCAACAATCCATAATAGAGATAGACACAAGCCATAAAATAGTGTGAGCTAAATAGATAAATTTTTCATTCACTAATCTGTTTCAAATGAGTCACAAGGGTTTTCCTTATATACACTTCGATGGGGTGTCTATTGGTGATTGAGAGGTCGACTTCGATAATTTGGAGGGGAACACTTGAATTCAAATTTGGTTGTAAAAAATATGTTTAAATATATTTCCAAATGCTTCTTGCCTAAGTAACAATGTAAACTTTGAAACAGGAACTGATACTGTTACCTGTTTCGTAGAGATAGCAAAAAAGTGACCTGATTTTGAAAAGGAGTGATGCAGAACGCACATGTTTTTTTTAGAGCATAGTTTTTGGCACTTTAATTTATTTTATGTACATTACGTTTGAGAATGGTAGTGATTTTCATGCTAATTTAAAAAAGTGAGTATTCTGCATCACACCCTTTTTCTAAAAGCCCTTTTTTTGGCTTTAAATTTTTTAATGTATAAAATGTAAATAATTATTTTGTAAATTTGATAATTTTTGAACTGGTCGTTTTCTTCACATTTTCTTGTTTTTTATTTTAATTTTTTTTTTCTTGAGGTTTTTATTGTTTTGCATTTCTAAATTAGAAGGTCGATATTTAAAATTTTCGATATTCTACATATTTAAACATCCTTAATTAATTTTTCAATCCACATGAAAAAATTGTTTCTAAAAAACAATATTTTTTAACAATGGACATAAAAATAACCATTTTTAACATAAATATAACTAAAAAACTACACGTTTTGATAATTTTTTGCGAGAATTGACATGTCAAAATCACAGTTTTTATACGATAATTTTAACTAAAAATGGTTAAATAATAATTTTTTTTTATGAATTTCATGTCAAAATAATAATAATAATCACTTTTTTTTTCAAAAAATAATGATAAACTTAAAAATCAATGCGAAAATCGCTTATTACAAATATTGAACGTATACCAACCCTAATTGAGTGTTTATTCTTCTCATAGAATGTCAAAGTCAAAACATTGCAAAGCTTGATTTACAAGCATAACTTAACTTTAATCAACAATGTTATGTAATCCAAACTCTTCATCCCCTAGAGTTTCATCATTGTCTTCTTCCACAATATTTTCTGTTTCCTTTTGCTCATTTTCCTCTTCTAATGGGTCTTTGATGTATGCGAATCTCCCAATGTATGTCTTTCCAAACATTCCATGTAATGGTGGTTGGGGTTCCTTTGCCTTTTCTGCCACACGTGATTCACTAAAGTCCCCTTTCTTCAACCCAATTTTTTGCATTGCATTTGGAAGAAATTGAAGAGCATTAATTCTTTGCTGAATGAAATTGCACTGTACTGGATCTTTTTCAATTCAATGCAATTTCTTCCTTTTTGAAGGCAACATGCTAGTGTTGTACCTAATTATCAAGCACAAAAGAAATAATGAACTAAATTAGTACAATGACATATTAATTAAAAGAATAACATATTGAAATTCAATTCCATATAATAAAACTTACCTGAGCCAGAAAATAAATCCAGAACCCAATCTCCTTCATTTGAACAAATGTCTATAAGATAGTCAATGAATAATTGTGGTTTTTGATAAATGTTAACTATCTCTCCTTTTGCTTCTTTGTCTTCATATGTTAGTTTTCTCACAACAACATCATAAGTCAGTATTTGGCTATGACACTTTCCGTCTACCCGATTAAAAATCATAAACATATGGCTATCATCTTTTGCCCAACTATCAATATGAATGAACTCACAATCATTTATAAATTGTTGATCTTCATTACTAAGAAGATTTGACTTTTTCCTGTAACATGAAATAGTAAAAGTTAAATTAACTTGTACATAAATAAATTTTTCAACATTAATCAAATATACATTTTAAACGTCTTACCATGTAAGCTGCATCCTTGAATTTGTTTTCCCCTTGAAGCTTGACAATATCATTTCCAATTGCGTGTCTGAATGAAATGTCACAAATCTCCATAATGGTGATGACATGACTTCTACAAATCCCGCAACCACTTTACTAAGAGCTTGATAAGTATAAGGGTCACTATCATATTCAATGTTTGGAATATTGAAACCATGGAGAATATCTGCAATGACTAGGGCATAATCCTTTTTAGGTATGAGTTTAGTAATGTCTTCACAGTCGCCTTGTATTACTTGATATTGAATAGTGTCTAGCCCATTCCAAATGAAATGATTAAGAGTTGGATCAAGTTGAACATTCTTAATACATTGCTTCCTCAGTCTTTCGATCTTTATTTTTTCAATAAAGGTTTTGATACTATTTGGTGCTCCATTATTATCCTTCCTCATCTTTTATAAAATAAACAAATATATGTGTAAGTTATAAATTAAAAATAGTACACAGGTGAATAAAAATGAATGTATAAATCAAGATACCTTTTTAAATGCAAGATAAAAATCTTTTAATGTTGATGTAGAACTTGAATCTGGATAGTTGCGTACAACATCGTCCCAACTATCTTCATTCAACAATCTAACCATTTGTTCTTGAATTTTCATATAAACTTTGTGACTGCATAGATAAGTAACAAAAAGTTAATATAATGATATGTATAACAAATACTACCAAGAAAAACATGTTTTATTTAAAATATAATTATAATCTAGAAATAAATAAAAATATTTCAACAAACTTACTTTTGAAATTCTTCAGACATTTCCTCCAATGATAGTTCCCCTGACCTCACACGAGATAATATTGTTTTGACAACTTTATCATCTTTCACTCCTTGCATCGCCCTCCAAGGTGTGATAGTCATATCGTCTGGAAGATGCTTCATTTCAGGAGCTAATTTACTGTTGCGACATATCAATGGCTTAGACTTTCTGAACTTCTGTTTTTAATGGCAATGTCTTTCCACATGCTAAAAATCTCATCAATCAACCTCCAAAAATCTCCAGTTCTAAATGCCAATTGGAAAATGTTATCAACACCTCTGAATAAATCACTATGTTTGTTGCCTTTTCCACCTTTTGAATTGGTTTTCTCTTCAATTTGATATCCTATTTCCATAAAACATTCCTTTTGGAAAGTCATAGACATCCTATACTCATTATCTGAATTATGATCCCATGCCACTAACTTTGCTTTTGTATCTAATAAACTAGCATAAATGATACATTTCATTGTTTCAAAACGTGGGTTATTAGGATCTTCCTCCATCAATTGTCTTTGAGCTTCTACAGAATGGTTCCCCCCAAGCACATAATAATTGTATTCAAAACATTTTGACTTATCAAATGCTTCTTTGTTGGGAACTTGAAGTAGATCAATAAGAAGCAAATAACTAACCACATGAGCATATGGATTGTACCTCATCAATGTCTTCAAGTTGTGAACATGCAGATGACGTGGCTTTCTAGCTTGATATTGACATTGTCCTTCACTTCCTTTATAAGTTTGCCTGACATTAAGCTAAAATGTGCGACCACCATCAATTAAGTTTCTCTTTGTCAAATTCTCTCGAATGACATTTTTTTTTGTTTTGATAATGCCGTCCTCTAAATTAGCTCCTGGTGTAAGGATTTCTCTGCTTTCTTTTGAAGTTTCACTAGGTTCTTGACTACTGGTAATGACTGCTTCAAAATCTTCAACTTTACTTTTCTTGGTCATAACATTCCCAACAGATTTATTCTTGGGCATTGTTACTTTTGGTTTTTTATGGCTTTTCTCAGTTCCAATTTCATCTTCAGTAATGGCAACATATGCTTCATTGTCAATTTCAACTTCATCGTTCTCAAAAGTAACTTGTTTACCCTTGCTATATTTATCCACCAGAGGCCTTTTTTTTCAGATTCTTTGGATGTAGTTTTGTAGCATTATCAATTACTACATTTTTCTTATTTTCCATATCTTCTTCTGACACTGAGTAAAAACTGCTGACAACTTTCATGATATC